>VWYK01110581.1:19560-51740 GCA_013399775.1 Semnornis frantzii
AAAATATAATATATATATATATATTTACGCACACATATATAAAATAAACATTGCCATTTTCTATTGTTCTAAGCCAAACTTACTGTGCCAACTTCCCCTGAGACAATTGAGGGATTTGCTGATTGAATAAACCCATTAAGATGGGATCAAGAAATCAGTTTGTTGCATTCTTCCAGTGGCTCACTGGAAAGCCTCCAACAAGTATGTTACCTCTTTGGCCCCAGATTCAGCAAGATTTCAATCAGGCTTAAGTTGATTCTTCTTATGTACTTACAACTAAACACATATATGAGTGTTGTTCTTAGATCTAAAATCTGCCTTAGCTCTTAGATGGTCTTTACCCCATGTGGCTTGGTCTGGGAATCCTCTCAGATCCTTCAGAATCTGAAGAAACTGACTGCCTGTGACTGAAGTGTCCAAGTCATGGGGATTTACTGACAAACCAGTTTGGCAAGTGATGGTTTGACCCATAGTGACTGAAACATGGCTAGAAAAGTAAAGAGAAAATATTTAAGAAACCACATTAAAAGTATCAGAATTTATAAACATAAACTGACCAAAGAGTATCGGAAGAGGGCTACAGGAAGGCTGGGGAGGGACTATTGACTAGGTCTTGCAATGCTGGGACAAGGGGAATCGGTTTGAAGTGGCAGAGGGGTGATTGAAAGTGGATGTAAGGCGGAAGTTGTTTGCAGGGAGGGTGGTGAGACACTGGCACAGGTTGCCCGGGGAGGTTGTGGATGCTCCCTCCCGGGTTGTGTTCAAGGCCAGGTTGGAGGAGGTCTTGAGTGACCTGTGCTAGTGGGAGGTGTCCCTGCCTATGGCAGGGGTTTGGAACTGGATGATCCTTGAAGTCCCTTCCAACCTTACCATTCTGTGATTCTATGATTCTAAAACAAGGTCAGGATTTAAGGTTTTCACCATCATGTAAAGTATCTTTTCAAACTGCTTGAGGGGGATTGTGAAAGCCATTTTCCACGTATAGAGTAGAAAGTCAAAACACAAGAACAAAAGCTATCTTCATGCAACTCTGCCCCAAAAACTACTCTAAGGAGGAGGACAGTGAGAAGACATGAAAAAGAGGAGGGTTAGATTGAGAAACAGTGATAGCAGAGCTGATGGTTAATCCAAAAGAATGGGGTGCTGATATGGGTAATGGTTCCTCAGTGTTTTTGCACATATTGGAAAGGAACTTAAAAATGATGCCTGAAATCTGTTCTCTACACATCATTTTGGATGGAGTGGAGAGAAGAGTCGGGGCTGTTGAGGTTGGAGAAGAGAAGGTTCTGAGGAGACCTTATTCTGGCTTCCAATATCTGAAGGGGGGCTACAAGGAAGCTGGTGAGGGACTTTTTGTGACAGGTAGCCATAGGACTGGGAGGAATGGAGCAAAACTAGAAGTGAGGAGATTCAGACTGGATGTTAGGAAGAAGTTCTTCACCATGAGGATGGTGAGACACTGGAACACGTTGTGCAGGGAGGTGCTGGAAGACCCATCCCTGGATGCTTTTAAGGCCAAGCTGGATGTGGCTCCGAGCAACCCGATCTAGCGTGAGGTACCCCTTCTCATGGCAGGGGAGGTGGAGATAGATGATCATTGAGGTCCCTTCCAGCCCTGAAAATTCTATGATTCTATACAGAGCCTCAAGTGATAAGTGAAGTTTAGCCCATTAAATATTTGATGTGGACCACCAAAGAAGATCAGGCACTGGCATAAATGAAACTTGATTCTGATTCAGGATATATGTTCCCATTTTAGAGGAATCAGTGACTTACCTGACGATCTTTTAAAGGTGGGGAGAGAAGATGCAAGGTTTAAGAGGAGATTCTGACTGTCTTCATATAAAATAATAATCACTATGCTCAGAACCTTGCCCAGGTGATCAGAAATAAGCTATGGGACAGCTTCAAGAGAGCAGAAACAAAGTTATGTAACCCTCACACTGTGGCAAAGCTAAAGTTCTTAAATGTACAATTGAAACACATCTGTGGTTTTCCAGTTCCACACTATTTTCATTTTCTGCCTTGCAAAACACCAACTGTACTGTAGATGAGACCACTGAACTTGGGAAGAGAGTGGCAGTGGCAAACGAGAGTGGCCAGCACCATGCTGAGTCTAAGTTCTGCATAAACAACTGCTGAGTTTCAGAGTAACCTGCAGTTCCAGATCACAAGCAGCCATGCTGTGTGAGAGAGGCTCTTGAGGATGTGTGCACAGAGGTTCAGCCATCTGCCCTGCAAAGTGTTGAAAGTCATCTCTGAAAGAATCCCCTCCCCAAATTTCCTATAGAGCTCAGCGGAGTTAAGTAACAATACAGAAAGTCAACATTCTACCAGAGTCTGTGAACCAAAGAAAATGAAGGTTTTAAAAACCCCTTGTTCCTTAGAAAGTATTGCTGGAATTCCAGCCAGCCAAGCCAGCTCTGAAGAGCAATGAGGGATACTGCCTGTGGTGATACTAAGAAACCCAGCAGCTAGATCTGATCCAAAACAAGAAATCAAAGGCAACTCCTTTGCTGACTTCAGTAGGATTTGGATCAGGTCTCTGGTCTCTGAAGCCATTTAATATGTTTCACAGGCTTTTTAAAAGTGGTGACATATGTAGCCCAACAAATGTGGGAGCATGTTCTGGTTTGGATGAAAAAACTGAAACATGTGATGCCCTCTAGGACTATGAGCCTTGGCTGATCAGCTCTACTCATAGGAGCTACACAATATCCTCTGCCAGACTAGAGAGAAAATCATATTTAGGCATATCTGGAGTACTGTGTACAGTTCTGGAGCCTCCAGCGCAGGAAGGACATGGAAGTGTTGGAGTAGGTCCAGAGGAGGCCACGAAGATGCTGAGAGGGCTGCAGCAGCTCTGCTGTGAGGACAGGCTGAGAGAGTTGGGGCTCTGCAGCCTGGAGAAGAGAAGGCTTTGAGGAGACCTTGGAGTAGTCTTCCAGGATCTGAAGGGGGCTACAGGAAGGCCGGGGAGGGACTATTGACAAGGTCTTGTAATGCCAGGACAAGGGGAATGGGTATGAAGTGGTAGAAGAGAGACTGAAAGTGGATGTTAGGAGGAAGTTGTTTGCAGTGAGGGTGGTGAGACACTGGCACAGGTTGCCCAGGGAGGTTCTGGCTGCTCCCTCCCTGAAGGTGTTCAAGGCCAGGTTGGATGAGACCTTGAGTGACCTGTGCTAGTGGGAGGTGTTCCTGCCTATGGCAGGGGGTTGGAACTGGATGATCCTTGAGATCCCTTCCAACCTTCCCATTCTATGATTCTATGATTCCATATCAGGGGTGCAGTTCTGCTGTATCTCTATTCACAACTGAGAGCCATACAAGGCCACCCAGAAAAGCAAATAGTGATGCTGGGGGCTAGTCATGACTGACAAATTAACTTCTGGAAGTGTAGTGTTTGGTTGGCTGGTTTACCTGACTGCATCTGTCAGAATTTTCTGCTGCTTTTCCTCACAAAAATGCACTGATACACTGACTTGACCCTTAGCTAATGCTTAGCTCAACCTCTCTGCTTTGAGAATCAATCTAAAAACCAGCTTTTTTGGGTGGTATTTCCTAAAAAAAAAAATCCAATAGGTCATAGTGGATGTGATTCATTTTATTTACATGATTTATTTGGATTTTTTTTTCCCCTTCTTGTTTCCATCCCCTAACAAAAAAAATAATGCAAAATGATGTTCTCACTGTTAGACCTTACTTTAATTTTGAAAGTGTAAAGGGTTTGTTGATTTATTTGGCATTTGGGACATTTTATTAGGTGGGATGACACAGCTTCTGAGTATTGTAGTGGAATTCCTGCTGAGGTCAGTAGCCTGAAGCTGAGATCAGCAGAAATTTGCAAGTGGATAGTGCTTAGAAGCCACTGACTGGTGACAAGCTACACCTTAGGGAACTTCCTACTAGGGATGGGGAAAAAAACAATTAAAAATGTACAGATCCTCAGGCTTCCTACTCACATCTTCCCTCAACTGTTAAACAGAGCTCACTCATGCTGTTAACTTGGGATTCTGTTTTACCTTGTTCCTTGTATGAAATACAGTAGCAGGGCAGCTGATCCAGACTCCACTGACACCAAGGCAGAGCTCTCCATTGTCAAAGCTGCAGCCTCTTGAACTAGCAGGATTCAAACTGCAGGCAATACAAGTGACTGATCTTCACAAGCCCATTTGTTTAAAACCACATAACCTTTTCTTCTCAGGGTTGTTTTGTTTGTGTGTGCAGACACAGAGAGCTGCAGGACCAGTGAGGAGTGAAGCACACAGGACTGCAGGAGCTAGCAAGTGTCACAGAGGAACAGCTCTGCATCTCCTCACCTTTCTTATTCTACACACTTGGATAAAGAGCACAAGGGGAAAGTCACTCCATGTTCTTATACCACACTGCCCTTCCCTGGAAATTTAGCTTACAATGTAGTCCAGAAAACAGGAAAAAAAGGAGCATGCTTTCTGCCTCAGGAAGCACAACTGCACAGTGTGACGTAAGGGAAATGGCCCTGAGACTGGAAGAACCCTTTTAGAACATCAGCCTTTGCCCTCCCCCAAACCCCTACATCATTAACAACCTGCTGTGTTCTGAGAGATTTAACAGCACTGAACTGGGGCACAGGACAGAGCTGAGGGTGTTGGCTCTGTTAAATGAAAGTGGCCAGCATTATCTCATCTGATTCTGTCATTGTTCATGACCTGCCACTTACCTATTGTTGAATGCATTCTCACATTACATCATATCAAGAGCTGCAACAAACTGTTCTGCTCTTCCCTGCCAACAAGATCTGGTGGAAAAGTTCCTCCAAGAACTGTTCTGTGCCTCTGTAGGCTAAATGTAATCCATCAGTTTCAGTGTGTGGAGCAATCCCACAGCACACCTCTGCAGAGCTCTTGAAATAAACCTTTGCTGTGCATCTGTGCAGACATCAGTGTGGAAGGGGAGGAGGCAATGGTAATTAGCACTAACACTTGGATTTGATTCCCTTGCATCTGACTTGAATTACAGACCAGTGGAATTTGCCTGCTGAAGTATGGAATAGGTTGCCTGCTGATTTCCAGAGGAAGCTCTCAGCTGTCCCATATCTGGTAGATTTTCAGGTCTAGGCTGTGCACCAGCAGTGTCCTTTTTAAGAACTGAAGCTAGAGAGGCTTGAGCAGAGCTTGACACTCTTCAGTCCTATCAGCTCAGTGTCAAAGTGCAAATGGCTCATAGCTGATGGGAAGACAACTATGAAGAGAAATTTCGAGACAGGAGATGAAAGTGATCCTGTGTGGATCCATCTGTCCATAGCAGCCAAACAGCAGGGTCACCTTTGAGGCTTGGGTCAGGCCTTCTGTTCACTTTTTTCCCCTTCTGTGGTCAGGGCCTTGGTTCATCAAGGAAGGCTTAATCCATCCCAGCTCAGCCCCAGCATTGCTGTGGGTGCATGGAGCTGTTTGCCAGCTGTACCCAACCCAAGGGCCACATGCACACACCTGTGTCTGCACTAGGCTGATGAGTGTGTGGGGCTGTCAAGTCATAGAATCATAGAATTAAAGACTCATAGAATCAACCAGATTGGAAGAGATCTCCAAGCTCACCCAGCCCATCATAGCTCCCAGCCCTAGCCAATCAACCAGCCCACAGCTCTAAGTGTCCCATCCAGTCTTTTCTTGAACACCTCCAGGGACAGCAACTCCACCACCTCCCTGGGCAGCCCATTCCAATGCCAATCACTCTCTCTCTGAAGAACTTCCTCCTAATATCTAACCTATACCTCTCCTGGCACAACTAAATCCATACTCTGTTCAGTCACTTTATTCAATCACCTTGGTACAGAAGCTGCTGAGAGCTGAGGGTTAAAAGAGGAAGAGAGACCTCAGAGTCAACAGTTTTAGGTTTCACCCCTGCCAAATTGTCTGAGACAAAGAATGGCAGCGAGGCCCCGAGAGCAGGAGTTTCAAGTTGCCAGCACTTTCCATTTCTGATGGTATTTCAGTGTTTCCACTGCTTGTTCCTGGCTAAAACCATGCAGTGCATACAGTGCAAAGAAATTAAAATAGAGGTTTCCAGCTCTGAACAGATTTTAGGAATTGCTCTGAGTGGTAAGGACTGGGCTGGTTCCCTTCCAGCCTGTCTTGGTGGCTCTCAACCCTGCAACCTGCCCTCACCAAGGAGCATCTTCCAGAGTCTGTCTTCTCAAACTGAGGGGGCAAACTTCTTTCCTTTTTAAAATGTATGTGTGCGGTTATTTATTTTTCATTTTGTTTGAAGAAGATCTGGGTTCACTTAAATGAATTAAATATCTATAGATCTGTTACTGTGAGTTATCCCTGTGTTCATTACAGCCCCACTGTAGGACTTTAAAGGCTGTGCAAGGGTCTGTTGCTTTCTGCTATCTATGTCTGCCTTCTAAACTGTTTAGTAAGCAAAGACTTTTATGTGGATACTTGATCTTTTCTCTGTCCAGAGGTATTGAATAAAAAGCCTAAAAACCATTCATTTTCTCCAGCTCTGAGCTTAAGCTCTATTCAAAATTCAATTTCTGCATTTGCAATGTTCTCTGCTGCTGATAGAAGACCTACAAAAATGCTGAGGAGGAAAGGTGTTGCTGGCAAGGTGATGCTGGCAAGGTGTTGCTGGCAAGGTGATGCTCATGTGGGTTCTGATTGACAGAGGCCTGCTGTTGATTGGAGAAATGCAGCCCTATGTCCACTGCTCTTCATCTAAGCTGGGGCAATGTGAACCAATGGAATTACTGCAGGTGTAAGAAAATTCTGTGACTGAAGCTCCTGCTGGAGTCTGCTCCACTCTATAAAGTAAGCACCAAAACACCTCCAGATCTCAAAGTGCTCTGTGGTGGAAACCCCACTCCTACAGCCTTGCTCCCTACTGGGCTATCTCTGGGTTCAATTTAGGGAATTTTGGGTTTCCTCTCCCCTTGTAGAGACACTTTGGAGTCATTTGTGGGGATCCGAGCTGCGTAGTGTTAAATATGATAGAAAACACTTATAAGATAAAGTTGTGCTTATCAGGTCTGGGCTGTTAGACAGCAAGAATGTCACTTTCTGAAACTGAGCAGCATTGTGCTGCTTTGTTCTGCCAGAGATGAGTGGAAGCTTTCACACCATCAAGATAATTCTATCTCCTGGGCTTGGAGTAATCAGGCTTCCTGGCCAAGCAGGCAGTAGAGTCACAAGCACAACTTTTTGTGTCCTGAAACATTCCTGTTGGGGACAGGTAGCAAATATCTCACCTAGGTGAGGTTGTCAGCTGGTGTATGTTGTAGGAGATGCTCAAATGGTGAATCCTGAGGAAAAGGACCTGGGAGTCTTGGTGATTGAAAGCTCAACGTGAGCCAGTAGTGTGCATGCACAGCCCAGACAGCAACTGTGTGCTGGGCTGCAGCAAGAGCAGTGTGGGCAGCAGGGCAAGGGACGGGATTGCGCCCCTTTGTTCTACTCTCCTCAGACCCCACCTGAAGTCCTGGGTGCAATTCTGGAGCCCCCAGCACAGGAAGGACATGGGAGTGTTGGAGTGGGTCCAGAGGAGGCCACAAAGATGCTGAGAGGGCTGCAGCAGCTCTGCTGTGAGGACAGGCTGAGAGAGTTGGGGCTCTGCAGCCTGCAGAAGAGAAGGCTTCCAGGAGACCTTGGAGTAGCCTTCCAGGATCTGAAGGGAGCTACAGGAAGGCTGGGGAGGGACTACTGACAAGGTCTGGTAATGCCAGGACAAGGGGAATGGGTTTGAAGTGTCAGAGGGGAGATTGAAAGTGGATGTTAGGAGGAAGTTGTTTGCAGTGAGGGTGGTGAGACACTGGCACAGGTTGCCCAGGGAGGTGTTCAAGGCCAGGTTAGACAAGGTCTTGAGTGACCTGTGCTAGTGGGAGGTGTCCCTGCCTATGGCAGGAGGAGCTTTGAGCTCCCTTCCAACCTAAACCACTCTGTGATTCTGTGAATTATGATGCATGCCCACTGTGGGCTGGGGCTTAGGTATCAGAGGCAGAAAGAGCAGCTATGTTAAGAGAAGTTAGACCCCTTTGCAAGGAAAAAGGAAACAAGGAATGAAAAAAGGAAGAGTCTCAGTGCTGTCCCAGAATAGATTTATTTGAATCGTGTGGGTGGTGGAGTTCTTTTAAAAGAACAACTATTTGGGTCAACTCCAAAGCAGCTCAAAAGGTTTCTAATTGTCACATTTCTGCTCTCTGAGCTGAAAGTCTTCTAGGGTTACACAACAATGACTAAAACTGGAAACCTTTCAGGTCATTTCCAAAATGAAGCAGGGAGCTGAGGTGATTGCTAAACTGATCTAGGGAGTGGGATTCCAGTGAGAGTACCCAACCTCATTGGAAGGTCCTGAGCTGTCTTCTGTTTGAATCTCAGAACAGAATTATTCTGGAACCAAGATCTTCACATTGTTTTGCTTAATGTTTTACAAACAGGCTGTTGACTGAAGTTGTCACTGAACAAAAATTCACCCCTGCTTGTTTACAGAATGGAAAAACAGTGTCATAAAATGGGTGCAGCAACAACTTGTTAGGTATTACGTTAAGGTGCAACACAGAGATTATCCTTATAATGCACTGAGCCCTAAACTCCAAACCATCAAGATTAAACTGACAATTAGACTTAGTGAAAGCCTTAAAAGGGCTAAATTTAATGCTTAAGGCTTTTCTGTTACTGTTGTACTGTTGTTCTGAGTGAGCTGATGAAAATGAAGAGTGTAAGTTCTTCTGGTACAGCTGCTGTGTTCAAGAGAAGCTAAAGGAGAATGAGAAATATGAGTAAAAATCTTCCTTCTGCTAGTGTTTGCTTTGTGGCAGCTCTTCACTGCATCTAAGTAGGCATTGGTTCCTATTCCTGCCACTGCACTGCTTTATGCCCTCTGAAATACAAGAATTTATTCACATTTCTCCCATATATACTTTCCAAGATACCAGTTTGGGGGATCAGCCTGCAGAGCCCAAGAACACAGGTCTCTAGAGCACTTCTCTATCTGCCTGAGCATATTTCAGTGCCCAACACTGTAAGACCCAAGCCTTGGCTTAGATAATTAAGAATATATGCTGATTTTCTGAACTCTGACACATACATGCCTTAGAAGAACTTCTGAATCCTCTCTACCACTTACCCTCCTGAAATCTTTGAGCTTTCACTATTTCTGTCTTCCTGCTATCCTGCCTACCCTCACTTCTCCATTTTTCTCTCTAATGTGCTTTTATTGGGAGAAGAAAATACATTTATAAGAAAGGTTATCAAAAGAACTGCAAATTTCAGCACACTTCTTCCTCTGAACCGCAGAATAGTATGCAAGAGGAGGCTCTCGATGTGTAAAAACATGCCTAGGAATAAAGGAAAGAGGAAAAAAAACCACCAACCCATTACTGAAAGTAAAAGCAAGACAAAAAAAGGGTGGGGGTATAAGTGTCAGCGTTAGAGGAAGGTGAAAATGCTTCCTGGTAACATCTGAGACTCATTTGCAGCAACCGATCCATGAGCTCCAGTGGGCAGAGGATGTTTCTAAGTCCTCCCCCACCCCCTCTGTTAATCTTTACCAGGTACCTTTAATGCCATTTCTTTGGCTTTCTTAGGGGTAGGCAAAATGTTGGCATTTTGAAAAATCAGCTTTTTGGAACAGCTCTAAGATTTGGATTCATACAGCTGGTTGCACATCTGTGGTCTTCTCCCCTTCAGTAAGTGGTACTAGCAATAACTTTCAGAGTGCTGTGCAAAAGGTAGGGAGGGTGTCTCAGTAGAGTGAGATTCCTCTCACCTGGAATAGGAAAATCCCATGCCTGTCTAGCAGTGTCCCCATGAAGGAAGTATGGATCCCAACACAGCCTTACATAACTCAGAAACATGGAAGAGTTTCTAGGCTTAAATGTTCTGAGCAGCTTCAGACAGTGCAGAATAGTTCTTAATTATGATGCATGATTGTTATTCCACTGGAGAGGCTTTAAGAGGTAGCCTGGAAAAATCCAGATGTGGCTTCCCTTTAAACACACCCAAAATACTGGGCAACATTTTCAGTTGGTTTTGAGTGGCTGAAGAGGCTGTTTCCTAAGACTTTTAAGCACATTTGGGATTTTAGGTCATCTGGGGCACGTCTCCACTGTGCAATGCCAAATGGCTGTGAGCAAGCCAGTTTTCAACACGATGGAGAAAGATCAGTTCAGATCCTGAGAGCAATGTATGTCTGTTGGTGGTGCCCTGCACTGTGTCTTTCTTATCCCGCCCAGCTTCAGGGCTAGACATTTTGTTTCTGGTTTAGGAAGCTCTGCATCACTTTCTCTTTCTTATTACAGACATCACTCTTGACTATTCTGCAAAATTCAACCTAGCATCTTTACAGGGCTTTAGCTACACCAGTGAAACCTCCACCACAGACATTCCTGTGCATATATATGTATTGCCACAGCCTGTACTCAAGAGAGGCTCTGAGTCAGAGTTCCTGCTGTGATGTGACAGATTACCATAAAATCAAGGTGGGCTTTGCCACATAGCTGCACATATGACAGTCTGTGATTCTTGCCAGTACCACCAAAACCTAAAGATGGTGCCAGAGAAACATTGTTTTGGGATGATTTGCTGATCACAGCAGAGAGTGGAATCAGCTCAGTAGTGTTTGATCCATGAACAGTCTCCCTTAGAGTCCCAGTTTAGACATGAGGCATCACTGTGTGCTCACAGCCTAGAAGGTCAGTTTCATCCCAGGCTACATCAAGAGATGCAGGCTGAAGGATGTGATGCTCCTGCTCTACACCATTCTGGTGACACCTCACCTGGACTACTGTGTCCAGCTCTGGAGCCTTCAGCACAAGAAGGACATTCACCTGTTAAAGTGGGTCTCAAGGAGGGCCAAAATGGATTGGAAGGCTGGAACCACTCTGCTGTGAGGACAGGCTGAGAGAGATGGAGTTGTGCAGCCTGGAGAAGAGAAGGCTGTAGGTGATCTTTATCAAGGCCTTTAAGTACTTAGGTTGATAAATATTGGGACAGATTTTGTCACAGTACCTGTTGCAATTGGACAAGAGGTGATTGTTTTAAACTAAAAAAGGGAGATTTAGCCTAGATAGAAGGATGATTTTTTTTTTTTTTTATGTTGAAGGTAGTGAGACACTTGCCCAGGTTGCCCAGAGAGGTGGTAGAAGCCTGGAAACCTGCAAGGTCAGATTGGACAGGGTCTAAGCTACTTGATGTAGACTCAGTCTTGAAGATGTCCCTGTGGAGGCTGAACTTGAAGAGCTTTAAAGGTCCTTTCCAAACCAAACCATTCTTTGATTCTGATTCTATGATATTTGTGAGCATTTCCAAGGAACCTGAAAACCAACCAGTCAGTATAAGCCTAAAACATGCTTTTCATCTAAGATTGTATTTGGCTCCTGATTACCATTTGCTTCACTTTCACCCCTCACACAAGGAAGCTCTTCAATAATAAATAAATAAATAGACAGACAAATAAACAAATAAACTAACACAACAATTTCCACTTTTTGTTTGCTGTTAAATATGACTTCTGATGTGTTAGGCCAAAGCCTCTCCACTAGGCTAGGCTACACTCTTTAAAGCTGTGAATAAAGCAAGTCCTATGAATGTTTCCAAAGACTGTATTCCAAGAAGTATTTTTGGAAACATTAATGTTGTGTGTGTGTGTGCTTTATTTTTTTTTAATGCAGGCCACATTCTGAGGCTACGACACCATATGTCACATTCATTTCTGTGCTGAAAAGAAAAAAAAGGGGGGAAAAAAGAAAAGAAAAAAGAAATGGAAACTATGTTTGGCTTTTAAGTGTTTTTGGAATAGTTGTCTGTGCATGCCTGTCATTGTTCCTTGGATGAGAGGAGAGTTCTTGGTCTGTTAATCCAGTCCATCCAATATATATTACGCTCTATGGGCCTGACTCTCTTCTGCCTTGAAGGGTGAGCAGTCATTTAGACTCAAGCAAAGTGAATGAAGAGCTGAGGAAAAACACTACCAGTAGGAACCTTTTTTTTTCTGTTGTTGTTGGGGTTTTTTTGTTTTTTTTTTCAATCCATTTTCCATGAATATGTTGGCTTCATTGTAAACCTCTCATCTGAACTTCTGTCAGCTGAAAAGCAGCTGAAGAGTGGGAAAAGGCCTTGTCATTTTTTCATTGAAAGCTTGCAGTTTTTACAAAAAGAGTAATATCAGGGGTTTTTTTTCTCCTCAAAAATATTGAGTTTTCTCCTTTAGAAATCCCACTTTGAAGCATGGCACTTGGTTAAAATACTGAAGTGTTCAAGCTGCGTGCTCTCTCACTTCTGACTTGCCAGTGGTTTCTGTGTTAGCAGCTGGGATATGGAATGAGCTGGAGACCTGCAGGAAAAGGCATTTGCCTTTTCCAGGCTTGTATCCTACAAGTAATTCACAAGCATCCTGTAAGTGATTCCTTCAGCTAAGCCTTTCCTTTTTTTTCTTTATTGGATTCCAGTTGATGAGGTCTCAGTTCTTGTTATTAGTTGCTAAATGTATAGCCCTAGCACTTCGTACTGCCCAAGTTCAGATGGTTGCAATCTCCAAAGACATCCACTTCTTCCCTGGGCCAACACAGGAATCTCCTCCTTCACATCCCTTCCTCAATGTGTGTCATCAACAAATGCTATTAACACACTGCACATTTGCTTCAAACTCATTAATAAAAAATCAAACACTTTTTTTTGCCAGCCATATTTATTCAACTGTTTTAAGGACTGATTTGAGAGGGTTTCTAGAACCTAATGGACCTTTCTTTCTTTTTTTTTTTTTTTTTTTTTTTATTTGAAAGGTAAGTATATTTCTACAAATTGAACAAATATGCCTCTGTAACATTAGCCCATTAAAATTCAGTTCCATCACCAAGGGTTTCTGGGCAGTGCTGGAATACAAATAATGAGGAATGGTTTGTGTCCATTTGCTGGTTGAAACACTGAATCTGCCTGCCCATGCTGCTGAAATCCTGTGTCTAAATGAGGGGAGGGTTTTTTGGTAGTCATTTCTTCTCATGGAGAAAAACAAATATGCAACGAAAAAGTAATTAACTACCTCAAATACCTGACAGACTTTTAGGGTCACAGCGTTGCTGTGACTGTTCATGAGGGCCCATCCTGATGTGAAAGCTACTTCACCAGACCATGAGAAAGAGACATTCACATTGGGGTCACCACGAAGGCTTTCGATTTCTGTTTTCAACTACTTACCAAATTTGAGGGTTGATATGGACATTTCTCACTAGATGAATTTCTAGTTGCTTCCTATTACACAGAATCATAGAATCATAGAATGGTAAAATTGGAAGAGACCTCAAGGATCATCCAGTTCCANATTCCAAGACCTTGTCAATAGTCCCTCCCCAGCCTTCCTGTACCCCCCTTCAGATCCTGGAAGGCTACTCTAAGGTCTCCTGGAAGCCTTCTCTTCTCCAGGCTGTAGAGCCCCAACTCTCTCAGCCTGTCCTCACAGCAGAGCTGCTGCAGCCCTCTCAGCATCTTTGTGGCCTCCTCTGGACCCACTCCAACACTTCCATGTCCTTCCTGTGCTGGGGGCTCCAGAATTGCACCCAGGACTTCAGGTGGGGTCTGAGGAGAGTAGAACAAAGGGGCACAATCCCCTCCCTTGCCCTGCTGGCCATGCTGCTCTTGATGCAGCCCAGGACTCGGTTGGCTGTCCAGGTCTGAGTTGTTGAGCTATGTTGTGTAATGAGTGTCAGAACCTGTACCACTCAGGAAACTGCTCCTGATGGCCACAGTTGTATTTAGATCTGGTGTCACACAGTTCTGGCATAGGAAATCCTAGCAAAGGTAACCTTTTTCCCCCTTTTCTTTTGCAGAACTCCAATGAACAAAGGAAACAAAGAGCCCCTGGGAACTGCAAGTGTGTTCTGTAAATTGATGCCAGGAGGCAGGTATGAGAAAGATGCCTGAACACAGCAGTTGCTATAGACCTGTAAGCATACAGGGAAACAAGATCAGGTACCGAGGCACTTGTCAACAAAGCCCTGAAATGGGAGTGAAAAGATTGCAGAAGAGATTTCTCCACAAGGATGGCAGCTGCAACGTGTACTTCAAGCACATCTTCGGGGAGTGGGAGAGCTACGTAGTGGACATATTCACCACGCTGGTGGACATCAAATGGCGCCACATGTTTGTGATATTCTCCTTGTCCTATGTCCTTTCCTGGTTGTTCTTTGGGCTGGTTTTCTGGCTGATAGCAGTCCAACACGGAGATTTATTCAACGATGAGGAAGTAACCCCTTGCGTTGCAAACGTCCACAGCTTCACGGGAGCATTTCTCTTCTCCCTGGAAACCCAGACCACCATCGGTTATGGCTACCGCTGCGTGACAGAAGAGTGCTCTGTTGCAATCCTCATGGTCATCCTCCAGTCGGTGTTGAGCTGCATTATTGACACCTTCATAATTGGAGCAGCCCTGGCTAAAATGGCCACGGCTCGCAAAAGAGCTCAAACCATCCGTTTCAGCTACTACGCCGTCGTTGGCTTGAGGGATGACAAATTCTGCCTGATGTGGCGCATTGGTGACTTCCGCCCCAACCACATGGTGGAGGGCTCCGTACGAGCTCAGCTTCTGCGCTACAAGGAAGACAAGGAAGGGAGAATGACGATGGAATACAAGGACTTGAAGCTGCTTAATGATCAGATCATACTCGTGACACCGGTGACAGTGGTACACGAAATCGATAGCGACAGCCCCCTGTATGGTCTCGACAGGAAGGCTCTGGCCAAGGACAACTTTGAGATCTTGGTCACATTCGTCTACACTGGCGACTCAACAGGGACTTCACACCAGTCGAGAAGCTCCTATGTCCCCAGAGAGATCCTCTGGGGCCATAGGTTTAATGATGTCTTACACGTAAAGAAAAAGTACTACAAGGTGGATTGCTTGCAGTTCGAAGAAACCACAGAGGTTTATGCTCCTCACTGCAGTGCCATGCAGCTGGATCGCAAGGAACGGGAATGGAACTGGACTGAGAAGGCACAGAAAAAAGAAGCAGAGACATCAGCACTGGAGATGAAGTCATTTAGCACTAACAAGAAATCATTTAGTGCAGTTGCCCTCATCACCAGTTGTGAAGATCCAGAAGAACCAGTGCCAGCTGTCAATGAGTCTCCTGGAGAAGATTCTTATAAGAAAGCAGCTGTGACCTTAAGTAGGCTATCAATAGAGTCCCAAATCTAGCTTTTCACTGCAACTCCAATCACTTCCAACAACTCCTGCCATTGCAGCTTTTAGAATACAAACAACAAGCTCATAGGCACAAGTATATACACTATAAACCTTGCTGACAGCAGGCCCACAGTGTAATGTCTCATTGAGCTTCACACTGCTTAGCCTGGGTATCAGTCACAGACTAGCACTGGCACAAGGAAACAGCTTACATTTGGGTTGACAAGACAGCTACTGTGCATGAGAAAAATTACTGCAAACTTTACTACCCTGCAGGGACCTGCCCAGAGACAGATCATGGTCTAGCCAAGGAACACAAACAATGCAGTGTGCCCTCTAGGTCAGATTTTTCAAAGCTGCCTAATTTCTTTTGGGATGCCAATCCCTAGTCCCTCTAGGAGGCTCTGAAGCTCCACCACCATCACAACAAACAATTGCTCTTGCACCTCTCTAGCAGTTCAAATGAAGCCTCCAACCTGGGGTTACACAGGTGAATCTAAAGGGCTGTTCTTTGAAGAGATGAGTGAACTGGTAGGAATAGCTGAACCCAGAGTTACTGGGTAGCTCTGGAAAACTGCTTACACCCTGCCTGAGATCCACAGTGGGATGCTGGAAAGTTTTTCCTCACTTTCTAGCTGTGACCTATTCCCAGAAGTGTCACTCCCACAGCAGCCTGAGGTATGCAGTGTGTCAGCTGGCTTGGAACTGCAAGAAGATGTTGGTAGGTGGCTCTGAGGGCTCTGAGCACTGTCCAAACTGGCTCATTTGCACCGTTCCAAAATCAAAACAGGACCTGAAGTTTGAAATCAAAATCAGCAAAATCAGGCTGAGCCTCAGAGAGAAGATTATGTTTTTAGAGCAAGCTGTGCAATATTTTAAATCAAAATTGTCTTTCATTTCAGAATGCCAGCCTGGCTTTTCTCCCTAGTCTATTATGCTTCTTTAAAAAGACAGAGATCAATCTGGAGGCCAAATAGTCTGACTTTGTCAAGATGAACTCCTTTTCCTTCATCTGCAGTGACTGTGTGGAGATGATCCTTTGCAGAGACATTCGACACGCTCAGCTGCCAGCTCCATTTGCAGGGAAGGAAAATGTCAATGTTTTGAAGCTGTTTGTGACATGAAACTTCCATGCTGTGCACACCCCTGTAATTATTCAATAAGCAATGTCTCATCATGCCTTTCCCTTTTAATTATCACGCTGACATCCAAAAGTATTATCTCTGATTTTGTGGTTGCCTAAAATGAGATTTATGTCACCTGACCTCAGCCATCAAAGAATCTTTTGTGTGCTGGTTGAGGCTCTCTGTAGCTACTGGACAGTTCTTCTGCCTTCACAGAGGTGCTCATCTCTATTCACTCAGGCTTTTTAGGGAGCTGGAGGCAATAGGATATGTTTACCCTGGAAATATTCATCCCTCTCTCTCATTGAAAGAGAGGAGATGACGGCTGTGGAAATGCTGGATAACTTTAGGCTGCTAAAATTAGGTCTGACGAGCAATTCACATCATTCTGACTAATTAAAAGTTTGTATGAGCTCATCACACTTAATGAATAAGAACAGCATGCTGAATCTTTCCTGAAATTCACTCCATGCAGCAGCCCTGATGCACTATTCGAATGTATCTTGCATTTCTCTTTTGCTAACGCTTACCTTTGAGTATCTGTGATCCCTTTAGGTTAAACCTAGCATGCTAATAAGCCTGGGAGAAAGTGGTTATTCCAAAGCTCATTAATTAGCCTATTTTATGTGCTGAATCATCAGCAGCATCCATCTATAAGTGTAGTAGAAAACATCTTATTGCATCCTGGAGTTGAGCACTGGTAGGCATTGGGGAAATAGTCTGGGGGGGAAAAAATGGAATGTAGGAAAATGTGTAAGGGTCTCAGTGTTTATGTGGTGCTGGAAAAAGCACCATGCAGGTTGTATGAAGGAGAGTATAACCTTCAAGACATGAGAAGTAATTCTTCCACACTCTGCTGCCTTGGAGAGATCTTGGCTGGGTTACTTCATCCAATGTTGGCCACCAGGCCACCAGACATGGAACAATTTGAAGGCAACCTGGAGATTTAGAAAACATTTCAGTGAGGAGAAAAATAACCTCAGGGGCTAGGGAGCCAAGGAACAGTTCTCAAACACAAAAATTGCAATTCAGGAGAGAGGGACAATCTGTTGCCTGTATCTGGTGGGTAGGATGGGGCAATATGGGCCTAAACTGAAGCCAGTGAGATTGGAGATGATTAGGAAGCACTGCAAAGCAGGTGAAGCATTGTAGGGTGTGCAGTCTGGTGGTGGTTCTTGGGAGCCTGGTGAAGACAGCTGTCAGGAGTGACACAGAATGGTCAAATTTGCCTTGGACTTACCAACCTTGCCCTGGAATTACCAACCTTACCTTGGCCTTACCAACCTTGCTTAGATTTACCAGTCTTGCCTTGGACTTATCAACCTTGCCTTGGACTTACCAACCTTGCCCTGGAATCACCAACGCTGTCTTGGGTTTACCAACCTTGCTTGGAATTACCAACCTTGCCTTGGATTTACCAACCCTGCCTTGGACTTAGAACCTTGCCTTGGATTTACCAACCCTGCCTTGGACTTATAACCTTGCCTTGGACTTATAACCTTGCCTTGGACTTATAACCTTGCCTTGGTCTTACCAACACTGCCTTGGACCTACCAACCTTGCCTTGGACCTACCAACCCTGCTTTGAACTTACCAACCCTGCTGTTCTGTGATCCTGTGGCTTTCAGAAAACGAGAATGTCCAAGATGAAACCTGCTTGACTGCTCCCTTCACAAACACTTGCCTGCTTAATCACATAGGTAAAACCACTCAGACAGACAAGATGCTGCTGAGATGTGTAATCAAACCCCTGAGAGTTACTTTCAAGAGGTGCAGGTCTCAGGTGCTGTTTGTAGTTGTCCCTCTTTTGGCTGTGAATCTCAGCTGCCTTTCTCTCTCCCAGCTCTGTGCCATGTGAGCCTCTTGCGGTGGAACAAAAAAAAAAAAAAATTCTTTCCTTGGAATGACTTTGCTGTAAGTGAAAGTACCAGGAGTGTGAGTTAGCCTTTTGTCACATGCTTCTTGGTATAGATAAACACGTGAGCATGTATAGTAATGTATGCTTTGGCATAGAAGGCAACCGCTAACTGATGAAGGTCAGGAAGAAACTTCTCTCCTGGGCATGTTAATTCGTAACAGGCTACTATACAGTTTCTTCTACCTTTATCTACAGCATCTGACACCAGCCAGTGCTGGAGACAGGATACTGGTTGAACCACCAGTCTCAACCAGTCTGGATTTTTCTGGGTTTCTCTGTTTGATATTTTAATTGCATTTATCACAGTATAAAACCTCTGTATAACAACCTAGAGCGAAGCATGCACTGCATTTTGGTGAATAAAGGCACAGAAATAAAGAGCATGCCTCTACCACACACCTTGAGAGAGCATGTTTTACTTCCCTTCAGCCAGTCAGGAGATTCCACATCTTCCACTAAGAGGTCTTGGAAAGATTTAGAAGGTTCAGAGTAGTCTTTTGACTTTAGGAGATGCCATATTGCAAGCAAACCCACAAAGTTATAAGCATGGCTGGGGAGGGACTATTGACAGGGTCTGGCAATGCCAGGACAAGGGGCAATGGGTTTGAAGGGGCAGAGGGGCGATTGAAAGTGGATGTTAGGAGGAAGTTGTTCGCAATGAGGGGGGTGAGACACTGGCACAGGTTCCCTGGGGAGGTTGTGGCTGCTCCCTCCCTGGAGGGGTTGAAGGCCAGGGTGGAGGAGGCCTTGAGTGACCTGTGCTAGTGGGAGGTGTCCCTGCCTATGGCAGGGGGTTGGAACTGGATGATCCTTGAGGTCCCTTCCAACCTTCCCATTCTATGATTCTGTGTTCTGTGGAAGTTTCTTAGCATGAGCTCTGTTTGTTTGGAGGAACAAGCCAAATAAGGTCCCTCTCTCAGATACACACACACACTTCTGCACAGCAGCTGCACCCAGAACTTGCATACTTAACCTCCAACCTCTTCACCTGATGAATGGTCTTTGGTGGTGCCAGGTGGCTGAGACAGGAATGGACAATAACTGTAGAAGGGACACACAGCCACACACAACCAGAACAAGAGGAAGTGTTCTCAAGTTGAAGCAGGGAAGGTTTAGGTTGTACATTAAGAAAAAAAAACTTCTCTGAAAGGGTTGTCAAGCCCTGAAACAAGCTGCCCAGGGAAGTGGTTGAATTATCATCCCTGGAAGTATTTAAAAGGCATAGAGATGTGGTTCTAAGGGTTAGCTGCAGACTTGGTGGTGTTAATTTAATGGTTGAGTTCAATGATCTGAAAGGTCTTTTGCAGCCTAAGTGATTCTATGTTTCTACCATTCCCATTGCAGAGCTGAGCAATGCAAAAGAAAACAAGCCCCAGAGAAACCCAACCAAAGTAATAACACTGCATCCTGGCAGCAGAAATTGCATTCTGACCTAACCCTTGCATTGACCTAACCCTTAAGTCAGCCCTAATGAAATGACTAGAAGTCCTGCCGGTCTAAAACCAAGAGTTCAGCTGCATTCTGGGTTGTTCCAGGAGTTGGGAACTGCAGTGAGACACCAGTACACTGCCACTCTCCCAGAGCTCTGCACATGCTCCTTGGGGCTGCAGAAAGCCAACAGACTGGGTCGAAGCTCAGCAGCTTCTTCCCAGCTGCCAGGAGGCAGCGGCTGGCATCTCCTTCTGCCTCAGCTGGAAGTGGCTCTCCCTGTTCCCGTCTTCTCCACAAAATTTACCAGATGAAGCCAAATTTCAACAACAAAGAGGAAACACAAACCGTTTCACGTTGGACTCCTGTATCATGATTATAGCCACGTCTTGGTTATTTTCTCTTGGAAAGCAGCACTATTGTTCTGGGTCAGGATTAGTTTATGTCAAAGGGAATATAATAAGAGATTATTATATAATTTATTTTTCCAGCTTAGCCTACCACCACTCATTAAGGCAGCTGGCATTTCCTCCCCCATTATCATGTATCATTTAGTGCATATTTTCTGTGAAGTTGGTTTTCAGATGTGGGGCATAATATATTTCCCTTTATCCCCTGTTTCTTCCACACTGTGCAGGAGGTCTGGCTTCAGCTGCTGCCTAACTTAAAGCATTACAGCGAGACAGTTCCACTGGATTCAGGAAAGATCTGGTACCTTTCAGGGTATCAGAAGCAGTTGTGCATGAAGGAAAAACTGTTTGTAAGCTTTTTTTTAGCTCTGAAGTCTTTGCTGGTTTTGAATTGGGGACCTGCAAACAGAAAGTTGGTGTCTTTGTGGTGGCCCTAAGAGGCCCATTTCAGGAAGCATCTGCCAATAATTTCATTTCCAAGCAGACAAGAAGCAGCATGACAGAAATTAAATGAGAATGAGAGAAGGAGCAGTCAGTTTTGTTTTGGGCTGAAAAATGTGGATCGATGTTTTCAGGAGGCTTACAGTCACAACTCAAGAGCTACTTCAAGAGTGTAAAGTTTTTCCTGAGGTCATTTTCCCTGGCTGAAGAGGCGATGGGGGAAATCAGATACATTAGAAGCAGAGACAGTGTGAAGTTGGATAATTCTGTTGCAGACTGATGTAGCTCCCTAGAACTCAAATTGTTTAAAGCTGTGATATTGCCACCTGTCAGTTGATCATTCACTTCATACTCCACAACACAAAGTAACCTGGGGCCACCCAAAACGCCCAAGCCTTTCCTACCCGGGTGTGACTCTCAAGTCCTGCATCTTTCTGGGCCCAGTGCAACCCCATCTTGGATGCTCTCAGCTGCGTACAAAGAGCAGTGGGGTTTCATGGTGTCCAGGCATTCACCATCACCTCACCTGCACTCAGAGAAGCAATTCCTGTACCACAGCACAGCCTGAGACCCGCAGGACAGCTCCAGACCTGCAGAGTCAGCTCCAGGACCACATCATGTCACATCTCAAGTATTGTGTTCAGTTTTGGGCTCTGCAATAGAGGAGAGATGTGTAGGTACCAGAGTGGGTCCAGGGGAGGGTCAAGAAGCTGGGGAAGGGTCTGGAGAATAAATCTGATGTATCTAATGATACTAGGAAAAAGTAGAAAAAAGTAGGAAAAAGATACTAGGATACTAGGAAAAAGTTTTTCATGGAGAGAGTGGTCAGGGACTGGAATGAGCTGCCCAGGGAGATGGTTGAGTCACGACCCTGGATGTGTTTAAGGGTGGTTTGGATGTGGTGCTTGGGGCTATGGTTTAAGGTGAATCTCGTAGAGATTCTAGGTTGGAGTTGGGGATCCTGACAGGCTTTGTCAACCTGGATGCTTCTGTGATTCTGTGATCATGCCTTCTTTACCACAGCACGGACCCAGCCCCGCAGTATGGCCTCGTTCCCGCAGCATAGTCCCAGTCCCGCAGCACAGTCTGGGACCCTCGGGATGGCTCCAGCCCCGCAGCACAGCCCCAACTCCGCCGCACAGCTCCGGCCCCTGCCCCGCTCCCGCAGCAGGACCTGTCGGAGCCGCGTCGCAGCGGGCGCTTTGTCG
This sequence comes from Semnornis frantzii, assembly GCA_013399775.1. Lineage (NCBI taxonomy): Eukaryota > Metazoa > Chordata > Aves > Piciformes > Ramphastidae > Semnornis > Semnornis frantzii. The sequence goes on from VWYK01110581.1 coordinate 41,243, forward strand.
CCACCTCGTGGTCACAGACGGAGCTGTCTGTCTGTGTTCATCTCCCCACCCCTCCCCCAGCCCTTTACCCGCTCGCTCCGGCGGTGACCACGGAGCTGGCCCTGCTCTAACCCTGAGGGACTACCTGGGACCATCTGCACCATAAACCCAAACCGACCGCTTCTGTTCTGCCCTGTTTCTGTTTCAAATCCTCCTTCATGGGCAGCCCCGCAGCGTGGCACAGCTGTAAGGACTTGAGAGGCACCGGGTGCTGCCCCCACCCTGCCCGCTCGTAAATGTCCATGTTAGAATCACAGCGTAAGTGGACAACCTGTTGTCAGCACATTCAGGGTACTGCCTGACTATCACAAGCAAATCGGGACCAGAGGTTAGAGCCTCCTCTACCTTCCTTCCCAGTCTCGGTAGAATAACCCAAACTCAGGAAGAAAAAGTTTGTGGTGTAGAAGTTGATTTGACACATGCTCTGTCTGGCTGATTTATTCTATATCATACCTCTTTATATATAGAAGCAAAAGCTGAGAGGTTGCTTGATTTGCTAGCTTAGGTGTATATATAGCCAGTCAAAACTGGCTACGCTCCACTAGGAACTTTTCAAATAGGGCAATGATCTATTTGTGGCCAAAGATACTGACTTCAAGAGGTATCGGTGACAAGAAGCAAAAAGCTGCTGGTTTGCTCAGCCCGGGGAACGTGTGTGCGTGTAGAGAAGCAACACTGATTATGTAAAACTACACACAGAAGGGCTCCAAAAGAGAAATGCCTTAATAATTATCTCACATCCAGTGCCATGTCCACTTCTGAATGCACATTTTTCCATCGAGCGGCTTCGTGCATTCTCTCACGCATGGGAGTAGCTCCAGTTAAACATCTGCTGAACCATCTATATCATCGTCCCTTCTTCACATCCTCTCTTCAGCCTCTCCTTCACAGCAGCGCGTGTAGGAAGCTCCACAAGTGTCAGGCAGCTGGTCTGCTGTGACTACTGGGCATTGTATTTGTTCCTCGTGTTTCCCCATCTTTGATCACGGGGTGTCTCTGCAGCTTGTCTGACGGGGGAGGGACTATTTTTGGTCTGATGTTCATTCGGCACGATCCCCGCTGGGTTCGGGTGCCAAAATAAGCTGATGGCCTTTATGTGACCGTTGTACAAAACAGCAGCAGGGAGGAGGCTGTCCCAACGCCTCCCTAGTACCACTGTTCTCTACTGTGGTTTGGTGAAATGTCCCTACTGGCACAAATTTGGACTGGTAAATGCTTTGCTGTGATAGCTGTGCCCTAAACGGGGCATGAAAAATTGGAATGATGCATAATAGGGTAGGTCTCTTTGCAGATCTCCAAGCAGAAATCAAAATTGACCCTGGTGAGTGTGCCCAAGGGGAAACCTTCCTCGGCCCACCCAGCTCAAGGGCCTTACTCATGTGAAGTAAATGTGACCCCACCAATATCAATGGGATGGTCTCCAGAGTGACCTGTGGTAGGATGTGAGTCGGGAAACTAAATCTGATAAGTATTTTACTGCAGTTCTTGGAATAATTCACTGTCTATACTGACTAAACCCTCTTCAGTGATCACTTTTTCCACAGGTATATAGTCCACCTCCCTTTTATTACTCATTTTCATCGTGAGGGTCCAGCAGAGTGTCACTCCTGAGATGGTAACCGCTCTGTCAGAGAGAGGGTTTTGCTTCACTGGGTCTTCTCTTTCCTCCCACTTTCTTCTTCTTGGAGAATTACCAGGTAAAGCCATCAAAGATAGTTCTCAATTGTGTGAAACATCAGCCCTGCACACCCTTACACACCACAGGCTTTTACCAAACACCTTCTAGGCACACCTAGGGCTGATGGTACAGAAGACCAAAGCCCACAGACCTCCTCTGACATGTTCTATGCCAAAGGTGCAGAGGGTTGATTTGGAAAACCTTAGGCTGGCATTAGCAGCCCTTAGGAAGTTGGGTGAGAAGCTCTAGCTGGGGAAATCACCGCACGTGGGTGTATGGCTGCACACGTGGACGTGGGACCAAAATAGCTCTCATCACTTTCCTTACGTTAGCCTTGAGAAAAGGAGATGGTGCCTGCCAATTCCATCTCATGCTGCACCCCTCTGAAATATGTGCTCTTTCACCAGCTGCATATCTGGCCCAGGGTGATTGCTGCGGCGCTAATTTTACCTGGGATGATGAAAGAGCTGGAACAGCCTAACCACATAAAGCGAGGAGATCCATACAGCTGGCCCAGCCTTCTGGGTCCTTTCTTTATGAGCAAAGTCAGTCATGATTTTTGACTCATAGATTTGCTCCCTGGGGAAGCTTCTTCTTACAAAAGCTAGCTGAAACACAACTGAGGCTAGAGAAGAGCGAGGTCAAGGATTCTTGTGTGCTGGAAAACAAAAGCACTGCGTACTGACTGCTGCCTTGTAGTAAATTACCTTACACAGATTAAATTACTCAACCAGATCTGCTTCTTTTCTTCTCTCTCCTGTGAGAGAAGCCACTTCCAGACACCGACAGCGCAAAGACACTTGAAAGTTTGCTATTTCTTTCTGGACCTTCCAAAAAGATTCAAAGTCAATTGACATTTCTAATGAAGATCCAGAACAGACACTTCTCCCATCCAAACCAGTTCAGCTTGAAGAAATTACCATGAAGTACAGTCAGAGGAAAAGCAATTTGCCAGAACCTGAAGAGTGTGAATAATGCAAAGCAAACAGCTCTCTGCAGCACTCACTTGTGCTTTCAAGTACTCTCACCTCTGCTGTGCACCCATCCTGACTTCACCTAGAGGTTCTGGTAGCAGCATCACAGGTGGTGACTAGAGAAAGGCAACCTGCTTGAGGATTTCTAATTTCTTTTCGTTTGGTTTTGCGGGTTTGCTTTTAACAAAAGACCCAGAAGTGATTGGCACTGGGGGCACTTGATCTGGAGAACTGAAGTCACCCATCATGAAGGATGACCAAATCCAGCCATCTTGTGCTCTGCTCTGTTCTACAGGGGGGATTTTTATGTCACCTTTGCTGTCAGGCAGCACAGCACCTTCCAGTACTGCAACAAGCAGCATGACAAGCCTCTGTTCATTGTCTTTAGCTCTTTGTCTCTCTCACTTGCTCTCTCACTCTTTACTCTTTGCCACTGACTGTCTCTATATGTGGTCTCTGCCCTTTGGCACATCAAGGTAGTCAGAACCTGGTTGCTGAATGCTGCCTCTGCCCCAGCCTGATACTGATAGCCTTAGTTGGCTCCTAAGTCAAGTCTGTGCTTAGATTTAAGTCTGTGTACAAAAAAGGTTGCTCTGAACAAAGGTTTTCTGGTCTGAGGACTCTTTTTCTGGTCTAATGGACTTCTTATAGTCAGCCTGTCTTCTCTGAGCTGTGGACCAGCAAACTGCTTTATGCCAACAACCAGCTGCAGAAAACACAACCCTATGCCAACCACATCTGCAGACAGGGAAGGGACCAGCAGCAAGCCCTGCTCTCTCCTCAGCATCCTTCTCTCTGCAGCACACATCTGACGGTGTGAAGAGCAATCACAGTCCTGGGAAACCACCGGGGTCTTGGGACCTATGATGCCACCTTCAGACCATGATGTCACCATGTCTCACAGTCACTGTGGACTGCAGAACTTCAAAGTTTTACAGATTTCCTTACTGATTTTTTAATACTTGGTGGGAAATGGCAGCTTTCCCCTCCAGCCTCTGTCACAAGGTTGTTTAATAAGGTTTGGGCATTAGCTCAAATAATGTCAGAGGATCAAAGCCAACTTTTGAAGTATTAGGGAGATTACAAAGAAACCCATGGCTCCTGCCTTCTGAGCCACAATGTTTCCTAGTGCAAAACAAGAGAGAGCATCCTTCTGTGGCCATCTTTTCCCTCTGTCTATGCATCCTGATCAGGCCAAACCAGAGCCCAGACATGCAGTCTGGCCCTCAGTTTTAATGCAGAATGCCCAAGCCTGCCTGAGGAATCCTTCTGCCCCTGTGCAGTTGTGTAAATGAAAGGCAAAATTCAGCCTGGGGGCACAAAATGGCATCAGAAGAGCAAAAAAGCATCATGAGATCATGGCAGCAGAAGAAAGGAAACTGTGGCATTTACTTGCTGAAGATTATTTCCTCTCTGACAACAGATTTTTCAAATGACAGAGGTGTTTCAGTGAGTGAGCCTTGGAGGGCTGGTCCAAATAATCAGTCAAAAACAATATCAGGAAGTTTAACCAGGTTTGGTTTTACTCATCTGTTCAATTTTAGTTTTGGGGGGAAATTTAGGAAGGTGCCAGCTAATTCGATTTGTGTAGCTCCTCCTGAGCCACACAGGAATTACGAGCAGGGCTGGACGCCCACTCTGTGCCAGTGAGCTACTCCTCTGATTGCCTGGGCAACATCTCTCCTGGCTGCGTTCTCCTCTCCAGCTTGGCTTCCTGACTGGGGAAGTGCAGGCATGGGGGAGAGATGCTCTGATGCCTATTAAAGGTCTCAAAACTCTTCAAGTCAAGATGGAGCTACTCAAGAAGCAGCTCAAGGACTCTCTTTGGTGCACCTGCAGACCCAGAACAGGAATTGCTGTGTTCACTCATTGTTGACAGCACTTTGAAAGCAGCAGCACAAACACACATACAATTGCTCAGTCTCCTATCAGGCCATCGAGATGAAAGTTCTCTTTTGATATAAATGGGCACAGTGCTGGCCCCTCAGGAAGCTTGAGCTTGTTTTCTACTGTGCTTTTTTTCCTTCCACAATGGCCAATGATCTAACTCTCTGTTTTTAGCAAAGTTTATTTGTTTTCCAGGAGAGAAAATAAACTCTGATATTGTCATTTATGTTGTGGCCGTGGACTCCAGGCAAATTCTTGGGTGGTGGTGCAAACAGATAGAAAACACTGAGGACATTTGCATCCAAGACAAGAAACCAAAATAGAAAGTGTGAGAAAGTGGAGAGCAGGGGTTTGTGTGCTGTTAACACACATTAGATGCTTCTGAGTTGAGAAATGCAGCTTCCACTGGAGCAGGCACATTGACAGGTAATAAAGTGTAGGACACACCGGTAGGTAGTAAAGTGCAGTGGTAAGGAATGAACACCAGCAGAAATGCAACACACACATTGCAATGCAGGAAAGCCATGTAGAGGTTCTCTGAGTCACTTCTGGGTATAGAGTTCTGCTGCTGGAAGCAGGTTGCATCATGCACCCACTTATTTCACATCATTTCTCTCTCAGGAACTAGCAAACGTCACCTGAGAAAGGGAAGCCGCCCAACTCGGATCCCTTTGCTGAAGCAAGCTGTGTAATGCTGATGTGTCAGATGGAGACCTGCAGCAAAGATGTGTGTTTGCATTGACTTTGCTTAGAAAAGATGAAAGGTTTCTAGCTCTTCCTATTGCAACTGATTTTTTTTTTTTTATTCTTCTTGCCATTCCCTTTCCCACTGTAAATCTTCCACGTTTCCATCTTCAGCGGCACACACATGGTGACAGAGGTCAAAGCAGATCTCTGTTTCAGCCCTCCTCTTACAGCCATGCTAGCATTAGAGAAACACAAGTCTGTAATCATCATCCCTGCTTCACCCTGCACAGTACACCAGAAGGTAGGTCACATCATGGGTTTTTTGCTGACCAGAATGCTGTTGTGCCAGGAAGGCTGGTGCAGGAGCAAAGCAGCAGAGCAGAAACACATCTCCAGCCATGGTAGCTCTCCCCACCCTCACACCTTGGCTAACAACCATCTACAAGGATCAGTTCATCCAACTCTGATAAACCCCAAGGAAGGAGGTTGAGGTTTGATCCCTGCCTGCAGCAGCAGGGCTCAGCCACTGTCTCTGAGCACGCTGGACTCTGCAGGTGAGTTTGAAAGTTGTCTGAGCCCCACGTGGGCTTTTCAGCAAGTAGGGGACTTGTTTAGTGACAGCCCACGGTAGGGTCCTCGCTGAAAATCCTGTGACTGTCTCTGCAGAGCCCTCCTGCTTACACATGATATTTACATAACCAAAAGTTTGCAAGTCAGAGAAATACAAAGAGATTCTTACCCTGTCCTGTTCAGCTGAGCGTGAGCCTATCCTGACTTTAGAAAACCTGGCAGGCAGCAACACTAGCAACTGAAGCTGTAAGGAAAAGAATGAAAGTGTAGTCACACGGTTTGGTGTGTGTTAAGTTGCTGGCTCTTAACCCTTTTCCTTCCAGGAATTGTCAAGCTGTCTATGTCAGCTCCATGGGCACGTTCTCACCACTCTGGCAAGTTTTATTAACCATTAACTCCCTTTCCCTTGAGATATCTAAAGAATGGGGACCATGAAATATCATTAGATAACTCTGAGCATAATAGGAAAATATTATCCTTATTAATATGTAACAACTTGGTCAGTTCTGTCACACTAATGTCCTCCTCATTAAGCTGAACACACATTCCCCCAGTGCCACCTTTGAGGACAAATGGCCACAGCTGGCAAGTTACAATACAGACCACGTCACAAACAATGCTAGATGTCCCCTAAGATTATTGCATTTGTGGCAGATTTTCCACAACCCTAACCTGTGAAAACAGATCATGAAATGGTAACACAACTGCCTTGCTGCAGCGATGCAAGGTGTGGATTAGATATCAGATTAAAGCACCCTAATAATTTTAAGACTTTATGTCCTGCATGTGTTGAGAGTTGAAAGAGTTCACTTTTTACCGACAGGCATTTACCATATTTTGTTGGGTCTGAATAATTAGTTGCAAATTAAAGGTCCCTTAAATTAGGCATCTTAATGTATGGAGAATAGAGCCAAGTGGAGTGGAGTGTTAGGAATAAGTTTTCTTTGGCAGCAGCTCTTGGGATGCTGTCGGCTTGCAGGTTATACCCAGTTACTGTTAGCTGGGGATCACTGTGTGCAATTCTTTCTGTCAAGATTTCTTCACCTTCCTTCCCACATCCACCACCTGAAGCAGCAAAGACTGAGAGTCCACACTTAATTATTCTTTTTTCAAAGCAAAGTCATTGGCTGCTGCTTTGACTTTAGAATAAGATTAAATAAGACACTCTGAAATCTTAAGCAAAGATTTTGGACACAAAGTATATGGGAAAGGAAGAGAGAGGGAAGAAAAAAAAAGAGGAATGGTGTGTGAGTTCCAGATACATAAATTCAATTTCCCATGCCATATTTCACCCCTTCTGTGAACAAACACATTATTATCATCCAATATAGCTGTGCCACTGATTTGACATCTGTATATCCTGTTTGCTTGCAAAGTACAAAACTTCTTTCTGTGCTCTCTTGAGTCTTATCAAATGTGGAACCCTCCCTCCGTGCAATTTCGATTGGATTTACCCATTCCTTCTATTACTAAAAGGGCTTCATTTGCCCTCAGAGATGCCAGCATCAGACCTATAAAGATCCAGTTAATGCCTAAACCCCTGAGAAGGGGGAAACCACCTTTTCCTGATGAATATTTTCCAGTTGACTTAATGGTGAGAGAAGAAAGGCTGACTTATGCCAGTTTACATGCGTGGAAATGGTGAGACCAAAAAAACAAGCCCAATGCTTTATTTATGGCATTTCTTCTCCTCTTGTGGAAACTGACTGCTTTGATTCTACCAGACCATGTTTTCTTTGCAAGTACAATACAATTAAGCTATTTTCAGCTGGCAATAAAATCCTTGAGAACCAAAGCAGATTTGGCCACTTTAAGAGATGAAGACTAATGCAATCTGATAATTAGGTCATTTCACCGCCAAGACAGAAAAAGCAATTTAATAACATCTCCCGTGCAGTAAGGCAGGGGCTAAAGCCACTGGTCCCAGCTGGCAAGGGGTTTGCCTGCAGTACAACTCTGAAATTTCCTTCTGCGGGGAATCTGCAGATCTCTGCAACACCAAGAGACAGGGTGGCTGTGATGGGCAAAGCAGAGAACGATGCCAGAAAACAGTAGATGAGGGGAGATGAAGGCTCTGCTTTCACTGATGGGGTCTGGCTGAAATTTGCCTATTCAAAGCACTCTGCTTTGGTGCTGGATCCTTTTCTTACACCTCCTACACCAGCATGAAATATGAATGTTCTGCCTTCCCAGAGCTCTCCGTATCCCTTGATACCATTTCTTCTGCAGAGAGCAAATCTTGTCTTGAAAACTCCTCAGCCCATAACTATTTCACAGAGCTCTTCTAATATTTCCATCCAGAGGCTCTGCAGTGAGGCAGGAGCTAGGCTACATCAAATTAGAAAACCAGTCATTGAGAGAAGGAAAACAAGCCCTTGCTCACTCTTGAGGGTTAAGTTTTCAGTTGTCTCTCACAGGCTTTGTCCTGGTTTGTTGCAACAGGAAAGAAACTTTGCTTGTAACTTCAACTTCCCCGTTTGCAGTTTGGAAGTGCTTCTGCTGAAGTCCATGAAGATGAGAGGTGACTTTGTTACAGTTCTCATTATCTCTAGAATAGATTAGAATCAATATTCCATTCTAAGAAGAGCTTTCTGGGCAGAGCTGCTCTGACTTCAGGAGAGCTGCAAAACACTCGTGATGTCTGTGCTCTACCCTTCCTCAGCATGAAGTGCTAAATGGCTTGACCTGGGCACCCGCGCTGCTGTGAATAATCCTTACTCACATCGGCAGATCTGGGATCTCTGGGTCTATAAGTCTGCAGCCTTCATCAGTCAGTTTGCATGAGTAAAGGCTGAGTAAGAGCCTATGGGATCACTCTGTGGTCTGTAACGTCGTGTGGATATTGTGCAGAGATTTGTTGAAGCCAGCCCCAGCAACCTGCCTGTATTCTCAGCAGTAACAGCAGATCAAGGTCCTACTTTACCTCACGTACATCCAGAGGAGCAGAGGCTTCTTCAAGGCAGGTGAATTTGTTGCTGTTTTAGCTGTTCATAGAATCATACACATGCTCAGAAGAACGAAGGGTTTATTTCATTAATTTCCTGATATAGGTACATGAACTGTGTAGGATTTGTGTCTGTGGCTTTCAAAACCTGTGGATTTAACAATCTTCATCTTACTGAATGAACACAACAATTGCAGTCATTCCCTCTTGCAGATACGTTCCCCCCCTCCCCGGTTTTGCCATTCATAACAAACTTCCCTGTGCTGCAGGACTTTTCTTCCACTTAAAAAGGAACAGAATCACCCAAGAATAACTCATAAGCAATATGATTGCCCAACATGGCAGATTGCTCAAGAGACACAAGCACTTGTCTTTTCTTCCCCTCTCCCCAACATGCAACTTTTGCTTGTCCTGCACACAGGATTCTGAAGGCTCTTAAAACAGGCTGTGCTTGGCCATTGTATTCACTGCTGCAGTGATGTGGTGCTTCCTCATTTGGCGTATGGGGAACTGGGCAAATGCTGGAAGTGACATTAATGGCAGTTGGTGGAAATTGTCCAGCAGTAATATGAGTTTGTTCCTAAAGTCTAAAACCCACGAGAATGCATTTGGGCAAAGCATTTTCACCGAGTATTTAAAGAGCTAATGTCAGAGTCATAAACTCGGGAAACAAACGAGGAGGAGGACAGTTTAAGTAACTATGAGTGACTGCAGGCACTGGCTTTGCTGTGCAAATCATACTTAGAACCTGGTCTGGACATTGTAAGGAAGTTCCAGGGAGGAGAGTGGCAGAGCCACTTGGGCCAGTCTATCCCTCAGCAGCTCCGGGTAGAAGAGCTGACTGCTCATTAATGCTGTCTTGTCCCAGAAGCCTTCCCAGCACTCATTCTGTGTGCTGCAGAGGCTGCCACTGCAGCCCTGGGTTGCAATTCAAGGTGCTCACACCGATTTCTAAAGCCTGGTGTGGTCTGCAGCCCTCGCATTCAGCAGTCACCTTCACCCCTAGTTTTCCATCACACCACCCAGGGTTCGGTGAAGCCTTTCAGCTGTTGGCACTTGGCTTTCTGGGGGCAGTAGGAGAGTGTCGCAGAGCGGACACCTGCCTCGGAAACTAACACCCTTGCACTGTCCATCAGAGCTGGGGTTTGGCAAACTTCAGAGCATGCTTTCAAGGCTGTTTTTGTTCCTTCAGGGCTGCCAGCCGGGCATTTCATCCTTGTTTTCTTTGTCTTTGGTCACATCTGTTGCAGGAAGGAATAGCTACTGAAAATCATTTTGATGTCTGCGTGTTTCAACAGTGGCCAGCAGATCGAGGTGCCACAGGTGATCTATGAAACAAAGACATGGATCCTCTGTTCTGTAGCCAGGCTCTTGTTCCCAGCCTTGCTCCAAAAAGATCTCACTCCAGGGATCAAAGCTCTTGCTTTGGAAAGGGTTTCAGTGAAAAAGAAGGATGTTGAGTAGCTGTGCTTGACTTGCTTCTAGTGTTGGAGTCTAGCGTTTGTGAGGTGATAGCCTGAATCTGAGCATTTCTTCTGGCTGAAATAAGGAAAGGAACAAAAGGCACAAAATTTGTCTTTTTCTTGTATTTTCCTTTAGCATATGAGCCTCGCACATTAGCCTGAGGCAGGAGCGAGTAGCCACACAGACCCCACACGGGACCTCCGCCAGCTCCCAGTAAACTCTTGCAAAAGCATTTTTCGGCCATGCAGGGGGGAC
>VWYK01110583.1:10727-27871 GCA_013399775.1 Semnornis frantzii
GGTGTCTCCTGGGCTTATTCCCCTGCTCGCTTCACCCGGCCTCTTGCCCCGCGTTGTCGGGGTTCGCTCTGCCTGTCTTCTGCCGCGGGGCGCTCTCGACTCCTGCCTCGCCAAGATGGCGCCCGCGCTGCTGCTGAGGAGGAGGCGGCGGCTGCGGGCGCTGGGACGGCGGCGGCGGCCACTTTCGCTCACTGAGAGGAGAGGAGCAGGGACACGGGGAGCCATGGCGGGGGGGAGGAGAGGCGCCATGGCCAGGCCTGAACAATCGAACCCCTCATACTTCCCCACCGCCAGGGTCTCGCGTCTTGTCTTCGCCGCCCCGCTGCCGTCGCCGCAGCAGTCGCAGAGTCCCAGTACCCACACTGTGGGCGCCGTCCGCACACGGAGCCCGCGGGGAGCCCACTCCTATCGATGCGCTCCCCGAGACGATTAGTATGGTCTGAAAATGACGGAAATTGCCGAAGGGACTCGGCCGAAGCGGCCGGCTGAGCTCTCGAATCTCGCGTGAGGTGGGGTGGGTTCTCGCGATGCCGGCGCGGGAAGGCAGAGGTGTGCCGGAAGTGACGCACTCTCGCCCTTGAGCCGGCGGTGGGGCGCCGTGGGGCCGAGTCTGAGTCCTCCTGGGGCTTCGCAGCCGATTTAAGGTCCACCAGCGGGTGGGCTAGGCCATCCTTCTGCCACCTTACTCTGGCCAGGAGCGTCAGCGAAGCTTCCTTTACAAACCATGCTGAACTGGCGGCATGTGTGCGGCCCGGCCCCCGCTGGGTTGGGGCGCAGAGGGCGCTGGAACTGGGACATTGTGAGCTAGCAGCAACATGGACAAAAAAAGGCTGTTTTGTGGAGCTACGTGCATTTTGCCCATTCCCTTTGCCACAGGTGAAGAATGACATCACAGGAGCTCAGGAAAAGGCCTGAAAGTTAGTTATGCAGACGGTTTGCAATGTAATGCACTGAGGCTCGTCTCCCCAAACCCACTAAGTATGCCACTTACAGTTAATTGTTGGGTTAATCAGTGAGTGATTAACCCAGTTTGCTTCGTAACGTAGAGATACAAATTGGTATTTCAGGACTACGCTGTGTTCTAGCCCATGCATGGTACCACAATTACCAGGAAATAACACTATGTCCAAATAAAGGCTACTGCCCTCGTAAAACTTCATTATGGAGCTGTCCTTAACTTGTTCATGATACTTAAAACCCGCAACTACAATCAGCAATTATTATAGAATTACATAATGGCATGCATTGGGAGCAACCTCTAGAGACCATCTACTCAAACCCTGGGTAAAGGAGGGTCACCCAAAGCAGGTTGCACAGGTGCATGTCTTTGTGGCCTTTGCTCCTGGGCACCTGAGCCCCAGATGTCAGTCTCAGAGAGATAGATGCTCCAGTCCCTACTCACGGACTCTGTCCAGTAGCTCCTTGTCTTGAACTGAGGGGCCCAGAACTGTAGACAATACCCAACATGTAGCTGCACTAGGGCAGAGGGGAAGACGGCTCTCCTTCACCTAGTCACTCTTTTTAATGCAGATATAGCTTAAGAAGCATATATGATTTTGTCATATGTCACTACCGTGCTTAGGTGAACTCTGTGCTAGCACCAAGCAGCATAATAAGGTGTTGAAGATCACTGAAGAAAAATTTTAAGAAAATTGTCATTTTAAAACTTGGGCATTAATGAGTGATGACTTAGCCACTTAGGCTCAGTTTCCAAATAAAACATTGTAAGCCAAACTAGTTTCAAACCTGTTTTATTTTTCTGAAGTGAACTGAGACAAAGAGTCTGTACAGTTTGATTACAGAATGCCATTATGGGTTTCTTTTAAAATACAGAAACTGTACTGACAAAGAGCAAAGCTTGGAAGTTTTTCTCCAGTTTTTCTGCCAGTCACAGAAGTGAGCAAGTCTCACCTACAGTTTCAGTTAAGAGACCCACATAACTACTGCTGGTCCAGGACTCCTTGTGGAGAGAACAAAAAAAAAAAACAAAAAAAAAACACAAACAAACACTATTTAAAAGAAATTCACATGGATACATCATAGTCATCGTCACACCAATTTACACTCAAAACCAGCCAGGTATCAACAGCTACTTAAGACAGGCATCATGTCTCTTGCAACCTGGTGTCATTAGTACTGAAGTATCTGCAACCTGAAGCCCAGATTGTCCCTGGACTGTATCCTGGTTGGGGCAGTGACCGTTGCCTCTTCCGTTCTCCCTTATTTCATGTTGTTCATCAGCACTTAACAATATAGCCACAGTCCTGAAAGCAAAGGTGTTCGCTACTCTGTCTAAACCATCTGAATGTCACGACATGCAGTATCTTTAATGTATTTAAATTCAGAAATGTGCTTAAATGCAAAATTTAAACACAGAGTTTGCAACAGTCCTGTGCTTGCAAGTGAAATACAGTGGTATGTCAAAAAAGGTGCCAAGATTCAGGCATGGCCTACATTAATTTTGTCAGGTGGTAGAACAGGGTAGGAGCTTTACTTTTAGTGAATACCAGCCAAAGCAAGTACATTTGGAACAAAATGGTTTTACCTTGATATGTTATTTTGCTTGGAGTAAATATATCTATTAAACTAATTTAAATGTTTAGCTCCAACCTTTACACACAAGTGTTTATGTACACACCATATTAGGGTTACAGCCCTATCTACACCAGTTTGATACAGCAGTGCAGACCACCAGCAGTGGTGTGCAGCAATCAACTGGAAGCTTCTTTTTGCTCAGCCTAAAATAACTGACTTGGCAAAAAGGTCCTTTTTCTCACTACACTGCTTTGCTGTTTTCTCCAGCACAGGGGCCCACTAGGGTGTGGTTTTTCACTCTTCTATGAAAGAGTGTTGCACAGCTATGCCAAGAGATTTACCAAGCCCGCATGGGGTAGCCATTTTTCCAAACAAACCCTTTCTAATGTCAGTCAAAAGGCTCTCCGTTTACATATCTCAATCAAATTACAGTTTTATATACCTGCAACAGATAACCAAAGAACCAACACAATTTGAAACATTGGTCTGATAACAAAGCCAGAAAAACAAAAGTCACTGTTTAAAAATCAGAAAGAGCTCTTCAGAAAAATGGATCTCAAAAAACAGACACAGGAGAAGTTTTCTTTGAAGGAAAGAGCATATTATTTTCCTTTAGTGATGGGTTTACCTGTCACTGTAAATGCAGGCGCATGTGTTGGACACTTCTGCAGTGGGAATAGGCCCTTCATCTGGATGTCTTCATGTCTAGATTCATTAACTCACCTGTATCAGAAATTAGATTTGTAGTCAGCTTGAGGTCTGCTTAAGTTTCTCTAGTAGATTTACCACTTCGTTTTGACTTTCCAGCTTTTCTTGACAGTGTGCATCCTGACTGTTGAGGGATGGCATTTGAGTCACCATTTCATTTGTGGGAAAGCAGCCCCTCTCATCTCTGTAGTCTCTATCCTCCCATGTACGGTTTCTCTCTTTTAATTCCATGGCTAGTGTCATCAAAACACCATCTTTATTCATTCTGTAGTCTTTTATTGCTTTCTCCCTTCGAAGCTTCTGGCTATCTGCCAGCTGACAAAGCTCCTTTGGCAGCTCCATCCAAGTGGGCTGATAAGGAAAAAAAAAAAGGAACAAAAAAGAAATCAAATCAATACATATGCAAACACATGCTCTACTTTCCTTAGTACCAGATAAGAGCTCCCTCTGTAATTTGCCAATGGAACAGAACAATCATCTCTCATTAGATCTGTGGACTGTATCAATTACCTGCTTACACAAACAATACCTCAGGGCAAAAGTGTGTCATGCCCCCCTCCCCCTTTCTTTTAAAGGGAACCCCAAGGGAAAAATACTAGACCTGCACCGATTGTTCACTTCTTTATTATGACTATATTTGAGATTTAAGTAATACTTCACATATGGGTTTTAGATGTCTCCTGAGAGACTCTGCACTATGCAGTTGCTGTAAAAACCCCAAAGGCACAACCAGTTCATGTTTGCTCGTAGGCACCACTGCAAAGGTAGATCTCCCAGCTCTGCATTTAAACCACAGTATTCTATCCTATCAATAAAAAGCCCTTATGAGGCAAAAGCCAACATAGTTAAGAATCAATGAAACAGCTGCTTAGGAAGTACATGAAAGGAGGCACACTTCTTGATTTCATCATGTGGAATGCTGTTCAAAATATTACATTCAAGGATCTGCTCTCGACAAGGGCTGCAATGCTCACAACAGAAAAACCCACACTTGCATTCAGCTGTACAAAGGGGAAATTATGCAAACAAGGAACCTTAAGAGGCAGCCAAGCAAATTCAATCCTAGCAGATAATATGGAGACAACTTCAGGACAACATATGAGCAGCACAGAGAAAACATCTCCTAATGGCAAAATACCGCAGGAAGAGTGAAAGGAAACTGGACTACAGGTTAGGGGAATGGAAACTGTGAAGTAAGCATTCTTCAGGAAAGCAAAGCCACATCCAAGTGAAGAATATAGTAAGGGTGAAGTTACAGGAAAAACAAAACGAAACAAAACAAAACCAACAACAAAGGGCAGGCCAGAATAATTTTATTAATAATTAACAGAAATATAACAGAACTAATTTTTTTTTTAAAAGTGTAAACACATGCTCAAAACATTAACTAAGCTGCAGGGCCACATGAATATCAGAATACAAAAGCAGCACAGTAAAAAATACAATTTTTTTTTCTCTTCTACATTCACCATGAAAACAAACATGGAGATACCATGCCCAAAACATTCATTATGTACCCAGAATCTGTTTCAGATTGTCCCATAAGAACTTGAAATACAAACAGCAAGGTGATTTTCACCCAAAATTGTTGAACAGTGGAAGATGAAAAAGCTGAACTAGTGACTAGAGTATCTTGCTTTAAACCTGCCTCAATACCCAGAGATTGGAGGATGGTAAAAGGAAGGTCCCAGAAATGATACAGGAAGCAGGGCGCTGGTATGTCAGATGCTCATATCAGCACACTGGTGGAAGCATTATTGTGGGGCACTCCAAATTCCTTCTTCCCCCCGCCTCATCTCTAAAAGGTTTGAAAAGGGAAAGAAGGCAGCATGGAATACTGCTTTTTTCCCCCTGCGGGCTTGAAGGGGGAACAGCAAAAGGCGCCTTTCCACACATGTACTGACTCGTACCTGCTGCAATTGGCTGGAGGTTCGCTGGATTCTTCACACTCAGTATATATGGCAAATGGACAGAGTGTCTAGGGCAAACATGAATAGAGTGAGGGGAAAAAGAGCAGGTGTTCCTGCCTTTATGGAGCTCCTGCCTTGACAGAGTTCTTGCTTTGGAGAGTTCCCATTTTGGACTGTCCCCGCTTGTGGATGGCTCCCACCTTTGCATGGCTCCTGTTTTGCACCATCCCTGCTTTTGGACAGTCCCCCGTTTTTGCACCCTGTGCAGTCCCACTTCTGCCCCATTCTGTGCAAGTGTGCAAGCTTGGCAAATCCTCAGGTCCAATTTGAGAGGTGCTGGCAGCACTCAGACCTGGCTTCTCTCAGACCGCACCACAGCCAGACTTCCTGCTCGCTACCCTGAGCTGGGAAAGAGGCTACCAGTTTGCCTTTTCTTGTGTTGCTGAGGCAATGCTGTCGCATGAATCTTCCCCTCATGGAAGAAGTGCCTGAGACACTTTTGACTTTGGTGGTTTTTGCTGCCCACCTTGGACTTTTGCCGCGTGGAACCGTATGACTGCATATTGCTTGCATTTTAGAGAGGCTGCTGGCAGAGAAATTCACCAGGGGTCATCCCCAATTTCATACCCCACCTCTGTGAGTAAAGTCTGCTGTTGTCTTAGATTCTTTGCTCAGCCTGATTTGTAACTGGGGAAGGCTGTGTTGTAGATGAGCCTTTTCCATTTTCCGACTTTCCTAAATCTCTAAATTTGCCCATAAGCATCCTTTGAAGATTTTCCCAACCAAATCAGAGCCTGTAAATAAACCTTAACTAGTTTTGTATATTGTTCAGGGGTGGGGTTTTGGGGAAAATAATTCTATTTTTTATAATTCCTGCCTTGGCCAGTTAATACCCAAACCCCAACGAGCATCAAGAATATAAAGGGTGGATACAACTACATGACACACTGGAAAGTGTTACCACAGCACTTGTAAGGGGAACCCATGTCTCACAAAACCTATGTGTACAAGTTTGCCCGGATCCAGAGGAAGGCTGAATAATTCAGACGGGATTAGAGAGCAAAGCAGAGCAAGCACTGCCCCGAGAACACCCCACCTCAGTGGTGTGTTCTCAGACAAATGTTCATCCACTGCCTAACTGCTGCAAGTCCTGCAGTGAGAGATGACCCATGCCCTAACCCATTTGAAGCTAACCTGCACAAAAACTCAAGCCTTCTGTTCATGATTAAGATGGGTTGTGTGCAGCCCCAACTCACCTGCTGATCTGTAAAACTTCTGGCTGAGGCACGCAATTATATTTAGATAGCAGACTTAATGCCATGATATGCCATGAACATGCCATCAGGTACATGCTGCACTGCACCTTACCTACTGCAGCTTTACCTCGGGTGCATTGGGAAATGACTCTGCTGCACAGGGGTGTGCAGCTCCTTTGTGGTACCACAGCTCTACTTGTGAACTGCCACCACTTATACAACAAAGCACTGCAGTTCTAGGAGATCGTTTGCTTCTTTACACCAAAGAGTTCCCAGGCTATGTTTGCTTCTGCGAATTTAAGTCCTAAACAGCGGAATGCAACTGTATTTCCGAGCATCTAACAACACACCATGTGAGTATAGCAAAGAGAGCTAGAAATCCAGCAGATAAAGCTCCATTACTAGCTCTTTTCTAGTGACAGAGCAGCAGAGGCACAGAAATCCATTTCACTTGATGTCTGCATCCACTAGAAGAACAATGACTCTTGGCAGAGAGTTATGCTGAAAATGCAGAAAATTGCAGAGACCTTCAGGGTGAGAAGTTTCTGTTGAGTTCTCCTCAGTGGCAAGGAAGTTTATCAGTTTGAGAAAGATACTGAAGAGGGAAGTTGAGGGTTTAGATACTGAAGCATGAGGGATCAGAGGTTACTGTTTTAATCACAAACCAGATGCAAAAAGTCAGTTGCTTAGAAGGGTGTGTCCATTATCCAGAAGACTCAACTACTACTCGCAGGTGATGACACAAGAAACCACTGAAAATGTCAACATACATTTCCAAAGCTGTCAGGACCAAGGAGATGCATTTCCTTTTATTTTTTTTTTTAATTATTTTTAAAATATATTTATTCATTTCCATTTTCCACTTCATTCTCGTTACTGTACTTTACCGTTGCAAGCAACTGCTAGGATGCATGGCACCCATCTTCTTTTCCATAACCCTTTCCTGAAGGAAGCTCTAATCCATGGAACTGCATCCTGCCACCTTGACAGCATGTCTCCCACCTAATGTATTAGCTCGTGGTCCAGCTTCTTGGTACATCTGTTACTTCCGAAACAACTACTGAATAACAAAACAATGTGCTTGGCTGTCCAGAAGCAAGGCTGAAGCTTGCTGCTGCTGGCTGACCATAAGGACCCCATTTCTTTGTCATTTTCAGCAAAACATCTGAGAGATTAAGGGGAAAAGATGGATGAAACCTCAGGTGAAACCAGGACTACTACCAGTGACTGCTGCAACTGCTCACAATATCTATTAGGACATTCAAGTCAAAGACTCAAACACGTTATTTGCACAGAAGTCATAACTGCTGCTTCTTCTGCTCCTACCACTTTATTACTGTGAAAGCAATAAAGTGTCACTAATCTGCATTTCTACCAGTTTATTCATGGCCTCTGACAAGCTAGGACTTTGTTCCCATCAAATTAGTCAGAAAGGGATTCTTGCATTCTGCCACTAACAGGGGTATGGAAGAGCATGCAGAAACTTCTGACTGAAGGAGGAGAGAGGCACATGGAAAACTGGCTGCAGAGAATGGCCATGCAGAGTCCAAGGGAGGGTGGTGACAGTTTTATTCACCAGTGTTATTCACACACATCTTTCCTCAGCTTTTTGTGGATGCAGCAATCCATAAACACAAGGGAACAGGTTTGGGGTTTACTACATGATGATGCCTACTCACTTTTTCTTGCTGCTACATCCAAGAAGGAAAAAACAGGGTCTGGTCCAGATGTGCTCCCAGAAGCTGAATCCCCTGATTCAACATGAGAAAGAGAGGGTAGGTAACTGCTCCAGTACTCGGTACTACTGATCATTACCCAGCATTATTCCATTCACAGGCAACCTCGGACTGGAGAGCCAAAGCACCTTTTCCACCAAAAAAGGTTATTACACACAAAAGCCGTTGCCATTATGAACTTCTGGATCTGGCAGTGACCCAGCAAAGATAAGGAGGATGCTACTCAGCTGAAGTTCAATGTTGTAAACCCTGATCCAGGATCTGAGATTCAATTTGTGACAGCTGGAGATGGGAAACAACGTGGCTATGCAGTCCATCCAGCTTCAGTACTTAATTTTTAATGAAGTCTCATGACTGAAACTGTTTGCACCCAAGTCCTTGTTTTGGCATGGCTCTTTTGACTGCTCCAGTCAGATATGATGTACACGATAGGCACAACAGAAGGCACTTCTACATACCTTTCCCTTTGTCAAAAGGTGGAAGACCTGGTGGTCCTGTTCAGAGAGCACAATCCAAGAACTAGAACAGAACAGAGAAGAGCCCAGAAGATCCTTCCTTTCCTGGAGTGACAGAACTCAGCTTTCAAATCTGGTCATCTTCTGTAAATGAAAGAGGCCATGGTAACTTGGAGACTCTCCTGCCTAGTGGCTTTCTCACAACTTTCAAGGCTTGATGTACCGTTGATGTTCCGTCTGTTCACTCAGGCAGAGTCCTGCCTACCTTCCACATTAGAAGTTGAAGTAACACAAAGTATCTTCATGGCCCTGGAACATTCATTGTCTTTGGTTGTGCTGCAGTACTGCTTCAGGAACAGAAGTTGTTCAGTTCTCCAGCATGGAGAAAGAATAGTAGACAAGATTATTTCAGCTTTCCGAAATGTTTCCCTGGCATGAGTATTTTACTTCACAATCCAAGGAGATTTATTACTTCTGTGGAAGCAGTGTTGGAATTGCATCAGATGTCTGGGGAACACACTCATCAAGCACAGAGGCTCAAGTGCTACTGTTGTTGAAGGCTGGCTCCAAGACAAAGCGGAGATCATTGTATCAGACTGCTGCTCATCGAGGGTCAATGGTGGAGTACAAGTGTAAATTTTAAGTGGTCAGTGTAAAAAAAAAAAAAANCTGCAGCTCCATGAAGGGCACAGAAGGTGTGACACAGACCTTAGTGATGGATAAACTTTACTTCTAAAGATCCATGAAAAAGCATTAGAATAATGGTGAGGGGTGGTAACTATATTGACTATTACTTCATTCTGAGAATTGGATCTGAATAAAGGCTTTTTGCTTTGGAAATAATACAGACTCTGCTAGAAAACCTGTAAGTTGCACAAACAAAGCCTGTTTTTTTTTTTTTTTATGGGTTTTTTTCCCCCCCTTAAAACAGATTTAGATGAACTCATCAACTTGCAAAGGATTCTCTTTAGAGTTGTTTACTTAGTGAAGAAACTGAAGAGACATGATCTAACTAAACCAAACTCCTTACCTGGAGTTTAAATAGATATTGCAAGCAGATTTTAAATAAAGTAGAAGAAACTTCTGTGTGATCTCGCAAGATATAGAAATTGCAGAAAAAGATTAGCAGGGAAATCATGGTGAAAATGGTTACATTTACTGCCCATAGTGCCAGATTTATAAAGCAGGAAATATGATTATCAAATGTGATATTAAATAGATCTTTAAAATGTCATTTGAAATGCCCAGGATCAGATTACTTCCTTGGCTAATCTTATGGAATAAATAGATTTGCAAAAGCATTGGCTTCAGCAACCTGAGTACCACTTTAAACAAAGTCTACAAACAAACAGCCCAATGCAGAATAGAATTTGTTCTCACAGAACCACAGAAAACGTCTGGTTGGAAGAGACCTCAAAGATCATCCAGTCCAATCCCTGACCCAGCACTGAAAGATCAACACTACATCATGTCCTGGAATTCATCTGGACAGGCTGCATGAACACCCCCAATGCCACCACTCATTTATCAACTCTGAATTATTTCCAGATCTTTTTTTAACTTGCATAAAATTCTTCNAGACCATTCCAGTGTTTGAGAACCCTTTCAGTGGAGAAATAATATTTCCTAATATCCAGCCTGAACTTCCCCTGGCACAGTTTGGAACCATTTCCTCCAGTCCTGTTGCCTGTCATCTAGGAGAAGAGGCTCTGCCTCCTCCTGGCTCCAGCCTTTCTTTGGGTAGCTGTAGAGAGCAATGAGGTCTCCCCTCAGCCTCCTCTTCTCTAAACTGAACCATGCCAAGCTCCCTCAGATGCTCTCCATAGGCTAGATGCTCCAGGCCCTTCATGAGCCTTGTTGCCCTTCTCTGAAGCACCTCAATGTCCCTCTTGTACTGAGGGGCCTAGAGCTGAATAGAGTACTTAAGATGTAGCCTCGCTAGTGCTGAGTACACTTAAGAGGAAATTCAGATGTTAAGCTAATTTCCCCCCAATGAACTGGGAACAACCTATTTTCTGGCAGCTCTTCTTTAAAAGAAACCTTTTCAGATCGGACTTTATCTTGTCTCTTCTATGCATAAAGCAACTATGACCTCTTGTGGTTATCTAAACTAATCTCCTCCTAAGTCCTCAATAATGGGATTTACTGCTCTGAGCCCTTAAGTAATTCTCAAAGGATTCAAGTCTGTGTTTGAGTGTGTTGTTAAACCAGGGCGACTAAAGAAGACAATTTCTTCCATGAATTAGACCTGCGTTCTCTTTTCCTAATGAATATTTCAAGACATTTACAGCTGCAAAAAATGAGGTGGTAACAGGATTCAGTTTCTTTGTGATGAATGAAAGTGTCTGACCATACACTTTTCATCCAAATTTAATACCAGCAATACTTTACATAGTTGCAGCAAGACCTCCTAAGATTACTTAATTGAAAAGACAGAAAAACACCTCACACAAATACCACTACTTGTTTGGACTTGTTCTTTCCAGTAGGGCAAGAAGTCAAGCTCTTTAACCAAAACCCTTCCCCCCCATAAAAATTAACAAGCAATTACAGAGGTGTCCACCATACAAGAGCCACTCTAAGGCATCTGGGCATGTAATACTACTGGTTCTGCATAACCAAAGAGGAAAAGTGCTACCTGATTTAGTTTTAGTGGTCATTTTCCCTGATGGCGCAGGTGAGAATAAATTAGTAAGAGAAGATAACTCGGATATTTTTACAAAAATAAAAATCTCTGGCTAACAGGAGACAACATTACTCAGAAGCAGTGTAAGCAAAACAGTTCAGAAGTAAAGATGATAGGAGAAAACTAAAACAAGATCCAGGGACTAAATATTGGCCCAGATACAAAAACTTCACCACTGCCTGCCCCTCTTCATGCCCTCAGACATACACAGCCCCTATTTAACCCAAAAGTTCTTGGTCTCAGAGTAGAATGAAGAGAAGGTTCCTCTGCCTGTGCCCATGCTTTACCAGCTCACCATCCACAACACTAACTTCAGATGGATTTGTGCTTACGAGCTAATATAAAATGCAGCCAGGTAGATAGAGACACCATCAATTCTGCTGCTCCACACTGGAAACGAGGCATGTGGTGTACAGATGGGGTGCTATAGCTAGGTTCTCCAGAGTTTATCCACCAGAGCCTTAGATAACTAACCACAGAAACAAGCAAAGACAAACCTACCTTTTTGCTCCCAAGGAGTACTTAAAAGACTGTGTGCTACAGCTGTTAGGTCAGACATTAAGCTATTCATCAGAGATGAGTGGAGCAGCAGAAGGTATGTGGCCTTCAGAGCAAGTGCTTTAAGCAGAGAAGCCGGAAAGGGTCTTCGGAACCGTATGTCAGGATTCTCCTGTATATCTCGATGCAAAAAAAACAAAACCAATTATTTAAGCAGCAAAAATTGTTAACAAAGCTTTTCATCACATTCTTCTGCAGTTTGCAATTCACCTCCCAGTGCTGATCTCTATTTTCACTGCTACTGAATGCTTGTAGCTTCTGCATGTGTACAAGACCGTGGATATTAGATAAGAGACAATTTGGAAGGAGGATTGTTTCTTTAAAAATAAACAAACCAAAGCCAAACAGACACCTGTCCTAGGCTCTGACTTTCTCTCTCTCTCTCTGAAACTAGACTGGATTCCTAAGGGTTGAGCTGAGAGACCTAAAGGGAGAAAACACCTTCCCATCAATCATAGAATCATAGAATTGTCGGGGCCAGAAGTGATGTCAAGGATCATCTAGTTCTGACTCCCCTGCCATGGGCAACGACACCTCACACCAGATCAGGCTGCTTGGAGCCACATCTAGCCGGGCCTTAAAGACTTCCAGGGATGGGGCTTCCACCATCTCCTTGGGCAACCTATTCCAGTGTCTCATCACCCTCACAGTGAAGAACTTCTTCCTAACATCCAATATGAATCTACACACTTCTAGTTTTGCTCCATTCCCCCTACTCCTATCACTATCCGACATCCTAAAAAAAAAAAAAAAAAATCTCTCA
Organism: Semnornis frantzii; assembly: GCA_013399775.1. NCBI lineage: Eukaryota > Metazoa > Chordata > Aves > Piciformes > Ramphastidae > Semnornis > Semnornis frantzii. Next base: position 23,335 of record VWYK01110583.1, read on the forward strand.
CCAGCTTTCTTGCAGGCCCCCTTCAGATATTGAAGGCCACAATATGGCCTCTTTGAAGTCTTCTCCAGACTGAGCAGCTCCAGCTCTCCCAGCGTGTTCTCAGAGGACAGGAGCTCCAGCCCTCTGATCAGCCTCGTGGCCCTTCTCCAGACACGTTCCAGCATGTCTAGATCTTTCTTGTAATAGGGGCTCCCGGACCTATATAGTGAGGTGTTATGAAGTATCCAGTGCTCATATTTAATAGCTGCTTTGGACATCCTCCCCTACCCCATGACAAAGCAAGGTCAGATGATTAAAAAAGATGCCACAGCTGGCACCACCATATTTCTATACTACTTAACTGATCTGATACCCTTATAAGGTCGCCTGCCCAGTGGATGAAGGGAAGGTGGTGGATGTATTTTTTTCTGGGTTTTATAAGGCTTTTGATCCTTCTGGACAAGTTGTCCAGTTGGGATGTTGTCAAGTTCACAGTGTGCCAAGTGAAGAACTGGCTGAAGGGCAAAGCTCAAAGGGTGGTAGTGAATGGGGGTGCATCTAGCTGGTGACCAGTGGTGCTCTTCAGGAGTCAGTCTTAGTCAAATTAATGAGTTAAGAGCAGTTTTTAAGTGTAATTAAAAATATGATAACAGTAATAATAGTAGTGAAAAATAAATATGCAGTAAAAAAAAAAATAAATAGACCCCAAGAAAGACAAGTTATACACAGTGGAGTTGGTCACCACCTGCCAACTGATGCCCTGGCCCCTGCCAGCCAACTGCCCCCCAGTTTATATACTGGGCATGATGTCCTATGATACAGAACACCCCTTTGGCTAGTTTGGGTCAACTGTTCTGGTCATGCTGCCTCTCAGCTTCTTATGCTCCTGCTTGATGGCAGCACATAGGAAACTGAAAATGCTTGACTTAAGATGAGCACTACTGAGCAATAACTATACCATCATTGTGTTATCAGTGTTGTTTTCACACCAAATCCAAACCACAGCACTGTGCCAGCTACTAGGAAGAAAATTTATCCCAGCTGAAACAAGAACAGCAACCAACAACATTTTACAATAGGCAGGGATTTGAGAGTATGAGAATGTTCTAGCCTGATGATGCAGCACAGAAGTGTCCCATGAGGCAATGTTAAGAATGTAATCACTGACAACAGCCAGTTGGCCTTCTCACTACAAAGCTTTTTAGGCTGCTATAGCCCAAAAGGGACTCACTCACCCTCCCAGGCAGTCAAGTGTGAAATTGCAGTATCAGACTTCCCAGAAACATTACCATTAAAAGTTACTTCAACAGGTGGTGCTTAGCTACTAAGCATCAGTGGGGATGACAGTGAATCCCAGAAACCTTTCATTGCCATCCTCTACATGTTGTGTTCACTATATTAGGTTGCTTCTTGCAGAGAATAAACAGTTGCAGCAACTAATCAAAAGCAGGAATAAATAATACTTTCCAAATTACACCAGTAGGATCCCATCTAAACCAGTTTTTAATTTCATTGCTGTTTTTCAAGTGGTCTCACTTGTTCATATGGCCTTTTCTAGCAATTCAGCAACACTGGGAAGCTGTCTCTACAAAAAGTGCTTCACAAAAACCATCTACAAGAGTTTGCTCTGAGGTATCTCCCAGTTATTTTCTCCAGCAGTACGAAGTAGAAGACAAGGCAGTTTAATTCCATAATATCAGGTACACCGCAGGGTGGCCAAACCCAGACCACTACCATACTTACATGAGGAGTAGGATTCAGACCAACCAATTATAGCAACTGAATTTAAGGCAAGACATCTGTCAGTGCAAAAAAACACACATCAGCTTCTACCAGAGGACAGAGCAAGGAGTGCATTTCTGTGTACAGGCCCTAGGGTGGAGAGTTCTCATTAGTTATTTCCACTGTACCGGTTACATGCTTTAGCCAGTACAGCTGGGAGCACTGGTTGGAATTTGCAACCCTTCCTTTTTCCTGCAGTCAAGAATTAAACACATATACTCATTGATATTTGACCTGTAACGAAATAACATAATTTTTTAGGAGTAAAAGGCCAAACTAAAATCAAAAAGGGACTGGGGGAAACCTCTGCTGCATGGAGCTTACTACGTAGCCCATATTAGGGCTTTAAAGAGTTATTCTGGCAGTCACATCTATGACATCCTTGTCTATAGACTGACTTTTTATAAGTCAAACATAACTATGCCTAACACATCCACACCCTTTATGAAAGCCATGATGTTATTTTTCTCCTCTCTCTCTAATGGCCCGAATTCTCTCACAACATTAACTACCACAACTACCAAGGTCAGTAAAAACAGATTTTTGTGGTAATCTGGTCTGTTATTTCACTTCCACCACTGCTTTTATTATCAGGTGCTTCCTAGTGATGGATACTTATAGCCTGAATCTGTTTCTACACTTGTGAAAGGGGCAGAAAGAACAATAAAGACTACAAAGCACAAGATGACCCAGCTCCTGTTTAAGTTACAGCAGCCTCAGGTTGTGCCAAGTTTGATTAAGATCAGTTAATAGAAAAAAAAAAAACAAAAACAAAAACCCAACACATTAAACTTGCTGCTATTGCTACTTTTGAAATTGAGCCCACACATGACTTTAAAGAACACTGTTGGCCTTGCCTGATGGTTCTTTTTACATTACATTTTACATTTACAACAGTCTAGTAATGTTAAACCTTCTCCGAGAGAATGTCCTGAACAAGGCTTAAGATTCTGTTCTTGAAACTTTTGTTCCAAATCAGATTGGAGAGACAGACATGGTACTGGTGAAGGAGGCAGTCTGAGATCCAGCAGCAGTCACGCATAACCTGAAGCGAGAAAGCACTGTCAGACAAATTTGTGTCCAGCTGCAACTTTTTTGGTGCAGGTAGATCATTATGTGTGTCTATGACCTCTGCTGTCACAAATGTCCTCACACACCCTATACCCTTACCTTCTGGATGTTTTTATCTTCCAGCACCATCTGTAAACCATTTTTCAAAGCCTGAGGTCCCAGAAGGAAGATACCAAACAGAAAAACACAGCTTTTTGTTGCTACCTACAAAAAGTTCAGTTGCTGAGAGAAAAGAAGTGAGGGACATAAGAACAGACTGTTTGAAAGCGGGGAGGGAGTGCAAGGCTGCCCACAAGCCACAACTTCCTACATACAGGCTTATGTTGGAGAGAGCAGGTTTTGTTTCCACAATGCTGTCGTTTTTTTCCAGGGGTGCTTAGAGTCTTACAATGATTAGAGGGAACAACCCAGTAGTCTGCTCTACACAGGCAAAGACAACATTTTGAGACACATCAAGAGTAAACCCTATGCACAGCACTTAAATTCCTGTACCTATGATGGTGACGTTCATAAGGAACCACTTCCAACAAAATTGTTGTGCCTATGACATTCCTTTCATTGCCAAACACCACTACCAAGGAAAGAAAGGACATCATTTTCTATCCTAGCATTTCAAACGGGATATAAAATTTAGGTTTTGCCTATGTTTAAATTAAATAATGGTTTAACAAAAAGCTGTTATTTGAAAGCAATTCAGACATACCAAAGCGCACATTTTGTGGATGCTTACTTCTGCCTAACCAAGTTAAGTTTGAAGCATGAATTCCCAAACAAGTTTTTGTTTTGGATAAACAAAGTCACTTGTAAATCTATTTAAAAATAAACTAAGACAATTATTGAGCTGATATATTAAGCTATTTTACTTTCTGTCCCTTTCTTTTCAGATGATGATAGCATCACAGTTAATGAAGATACTGCATGGTCTTCAGATGGATTTTACTCCTTCAATTGTATTAACATTGTGAGTAGGTCTTGCATTTTTTTCAATGGGTAACAGCCAAAAAAGTGTAGTACCTCTACCTGTATATAATTATATAAAGATGGCAAACCAAATATGCTACAAATGTCAATATTACATGAAAGTTTAGTAATTATTAGATTGCCTTATAATGGCACTGTTCTGTTCATAAAAGATCTTTTATGAAATACCTGATCTGTCTTGAAGAACTTCATATCCCTTACCAAAGCAATTATGTGAGTAAGTCTTGAACACAGGCTACTCTCCAAATGTTTTCTCAGTTACATCTCTGTTCAGTGGCACATTTTAGGAAGTATCTGTCTCTTAAGCCACGAGTTTTCCATGACGACACAAATTTACACCACCTCTTGCTACACTGACAACATGCTGCTGTTTTAGGTACAGCATTTAATGAAAAAAAAAAAAAAAAAGCCACCAAAAAAACCAGATAAAATAAGTAGTGCCAGAGGCACAAATAGTAAGCAGTGATTTTTCCAATCACAATCCCTATTTAAAAAGGTAAATACAGATCAAGCCCATAATGAATCCCAGGTGTATAGCGATCCAAGAGAAACAGACACAGTATCTATCTGTCCCATTACGGACAGACAGCTGGAAATGCCACAACTAGAAATATCAACAGTAGGTTTTTCAGAGATTATGGATAACTAAAGAGTATAAACTTCCATGATCTCCTTGTAAGACATTGTCCTGACTCTATAAAGAAAGTGCTCCTTTTGGATAAAA
>VWYK01110588.1:0-10028 GCA_013399775.1 Semnornis frantzii
ACCCCCTGGCTCATCTTCAGATGCTGTCGGCCAGCACACTGAGCAACCTGGGCTGGTGGGACGTGTCCCTGCCCATGGCAGGGACTTGGCACTGGATGAGCTTTGAGGTCCCTTCCAACCCAACCCATTCTATGAATCTCCAAACCCACCAAAGCTCAGTGGCTTTCTCCACTGAGTGCCTTTGCTGAGGCGTGAGCCATACAGGGCTTGTGCTGCTCAGCAACTCCAAACAGAATAGAATAGAATAGAATAGAATAGAATAGAATAGAATAGAATAGAATAGAATAGAATAGAATAGAATAGAATAGAATAGAATAGAATAGAATAGAATCAATCAGGTTGGAAGAAACCTCCAAGATCATTCAATCCAACCTGCCAGTGCAGTCTTCTCGTAGTTGAAGGTTTCTTTCCCCCAGCTTTTCATTTCCCTTTTCTACTTTATCCATTGCCCTTTTCTGTTTTATCCATAACCCTTCAAACACAAAGTGTGGAATCATCTGCTGCCATCCTGCAGCATGGCCTAGAGAGCTGCTCTGCCCACAGGATGGCTCAATTCCTGGTACCTGAGTCTGAAAGCAGAACTGCTCAGCAGTGTTGGAGACCTGCATTTACATTCTCAGTTTTTATTAATTTTTCCTCTAAATGGCTTCTTATGATCAGAAGAGTGTTTTGGTTACCATTCAGGAAGGCATTAAGTAGCATGATTAATAGTCATGCGCTGTTTATTCTCTCACCTGGGCAGAGGGAGTTGTGTGTACTTTGGAGTGTGTTATTTGTCAGGAGGTCCTGCTTTAGTCAATAATCTGTATGCTTGGTGGGACTTTTAGTCTTCCAAAGCCTTGAAATGGAAATTCCCTGCGTCCTCATTAGAGCCGGGAGCCCAAGAACAGCAGAAGCCTCCCAGTCTCCAGTGCTATTCTTTATTCAAACAGAAACTACAAGGCAACTTTTGAACCAGAGAACATTCAGCTCCACTCTGCGAGGAGGAATTTTAATACACAGCCTTGAAAACAAATCTGCTCTTGTGTCATGCTGATAACCTCGGAGCTCATATCCCACCCCTGGCTGGGAGACAGAGACCCCATCAAGCTCCTCATTGACAGGCTTGAGGGAAGAAGCTGCTCCAACTTCTGAGGTGCCTCTGGGAAGTGATGTGCTCCAGATTTGCTGCACAGCTGCAGATGTGGGGAAGAAGGAGGGGAGGAGCAGAGGGAGACATAAATAAAAAGGAAACCATAAAGCTGAAGAGAGTTTAAAATATGCTGGAGCAGTGGGACAGGCAAGCACTTGGCAGGGGCCTGTGGACAGGAAAGTTACAGGCACTGTGTGACTGCAGTGGTGCCCCAGGGGTGGGAAGCATATTCCTCTGATCAGCTTTCCAAATAATATTAAATTCCTTGATGTATTTCTCCACAAGGGGTGGGGCAGAGGCACAGGAGCCAGAGAGCTCACCAAGAGCAGCCTAAAGCCCTCCCAGCTCAGCCAGCCCAGCCCTGAACCCAGCACTACAGGGGCACCTCTGAACCCTGCCCATCAGCACCAGGGCCACAGCTGCTGGAAGCCCTCCAGGGATGGGGACTGCAGCACTGCTCTGGGCAGCCTGTGACACTCTTTCAGAAGCCTTCCAGTGCAGAAAGAGTTCCTGAGCTGCTGCCTAAGCCTGCCCTGGGGCAGCTTGGACCATTGCCTCTGCTCCTATCCCTTGCCACCTGCTGGTGCCTCTGCTGCAGATGAAAAGTTGACTCCTCTTGCAGGTGAACCCCATGGCGAACAGCATCTGAGCAAAGTGGAGGCCATGACCATTGCTCAGACCCCTCTGGGGCTGTCTTTCTGCAGGCTCTCAGCCCCAGGGCTCTGTTTTTCCTCCTCATATTGCTGCTCCAGGCCTCTCAACAGCTTTGGAACCCTCACATCTCTCTCTGTTGTAGCTTTGAAAGAGTGAGGCAGGGAGGTTCCTCATTTGGCCTTTTGGGAGGGTCCAGGCAAAACTGACCGGTCCCAGAGAGGTCCCAGAGGAAAAAAGGAACAAAGAGAACATGGCCATGTTGAGCCTACAGGGTCTTTGATTTGAAGCCCGAGGGGATCAGGTTGGCTGCCTTGGCTCTTCAGTGGTGGTTGTTCCCTTGATGAAAATTTCAGCCAGAGTATTGGAGAAGGACAGGTGGCAGCTGGCACAGGGCAGTGACAGCACTTCCTGCAGATCCTCTCGGACAACAGGGGCTGAAGCAAGCTCACTCCCCAGGAAACAGCCTCAGAGTCCTTGGGATCATAAAAGTGGGAAAAAAAAAAAAAAAGAAAAAAAATAAATCAGACTGACTAAAATTGGAGTAAAACTAAAAGGACCTTTCCGAATCCCCACGGGAAGCCCAGACCTGTGGGCAGGATTTAACGGAGCCTTGGTTCTGCAAAGTCAGATGTGCTGAGAAGAAATCCACCTTCGTGCATCACTTCATCCATCTCCCCAGGGGCCTGTTAGGGGCGTCCAGGAGACTTACAGCAATTCCATTTCCCAACCCTTAAGTGGCTGTGCTCAGAAAGCTGGGAGAGGGGCGGGGGAAGCTGTGCCACAGGAAGCTGCTGAAGCATTTCATCCACCAGCGTTGCTCCCAGGACGGCCTCTGCACATGCTGGCTTAGAATAATTCCATTTGTATCTCTGGGACTTTGATTTAGTTCATCTGTGCAGTTAAGGTCTGTCAGTAATATTTTTATCATTTTTTTTTCTTCTTTCTTTTTTTTTTTCTTTTCTTCTGTTTTCTTCTTTTTCCCCTTCATTTTTCCTCCTTTTTTTCCTTCTTTTTTTTTTCATTCTTTTTCCATCTTCTTTTTCCTTTTTTCCCCCTTCTTTTATTTTTCCTTCTTTTTTCTTTCTTGTTTCCCCCCTTCTTTTTGTTCCTTCTTTTTTTTCTCCTCCTTGTTATTTATTTTCCTTCTTTTTTTTTCCTCCCTTTTTTTTACTTCCCCAAGATACATCTTGAAATCATCTCAAATCTGTATATCAACAACAACCAAAAAATAAAAAGAAGATACTGGTGCTGAAAGCTCAAACAATAAAAGCAGGTAAAAAAATCCAATATCCAGCCCTTCCATGTAATTTTCAGCAATAATTCCAAATTTATTACCCTGTTTATTTGACCAATTGCTGTCAATAAGGATCACTGTTCCCTTCTGCTGATGAATACAGTTCTCAGACAATGATATCTTTTTCTTTGGAGACCTTCAGGGAGCTTGGGAGAGCTTGACGGACTCTCCAGAGGCCTGGTGGCACTCTCCCAAGCTCAACATGAGCAGCACAGGAGCCTGTCCAGCCTCACCTTCAGTATCTCCAGGGATGCGCCTCAGCCACCTCCCTGGGCAACCTACTGCAGTGTTCCAGCAGCCTCCTGCTGCAGAACTTGTTCCTCACATCCAATCTCAAACTGCTCTGCTCTCATTCGAAGCCATTGCCCCTGTCCTGTCCCTGCAGGCCTTTGGGAACAGTCCCTCTGCAGCCTGCTTGGAGCCCCCTTCACCTACTGGCAGGTTGTTATTAGATCTTCTCTTCCCCAGGCTGAACACTCTCAGCTCCCTCAGCATAGTCCCCGTAGCAGAGCTGCTGCAACTCCATGATGATTTTTGTGACCTCCTCTGGACCCTCTCTATCAGGTCCAGGTCCTTCCTGTGCTGAGGGCTCCAGAGTTGGATGCAGCACTCCTGTGATCACAATGTGTTTCTAACTTGTGAAATGAAAGGAGGGCAGAGATGAATCTCAGAATTTGTATTGGGAAACTGGAGGCTTGCTTGGCATGCAGGCAGAGAACTGTCAGACCACAGTCTTACGTTCAGATGAAGCAGTATCTGTGGAATGCTTATGTAAGACAATGTATAGATAACTGGGAACAGGCTGGGGACAGAGCAGATGTTCTTGCAGATGTGAGCAGAAGAACAGGAACAAACAGTCAAGAGCACAGACGTGGAGAGGAAAAATGCAACTGAGAGGAAGACGCTCCCAAGCCCACTACCAAAAGCCACTGTCATGGGTGGGTGAGAGCAACTGACTGCAAAAGAACAGGAAATAGTAGAAACGTGGAGTAGTGAATTGTGCATTAGCCCTGCAACGCTTGGTTCAGGTGCACGCGTCTAGAGGGGACCCACTGTGCATGCCCAGTGCTGTGTCTAGCTCTGCATAGATTCACAGATCAGAGGATGTTAAGGGTTGGAGGGGACCCCTGGAGAGCTTCATGGCCACCCCTGCCAGAGCGGGACCAGAGAAACCAGCACAGGTCACACGGGAGCACAACCAGAAAGGGCTGGAAAGGCTCCAGAGAAGGAGACTCCACAACCAGTCAAGGAGTTCTTCCTCATCTTGAAGTGGAACTTCCTGTGCTGAAGTTTCCATCCAGTTCCCTTGTGCTATGGCAGGGCACAAGCAAGCAGAGGCTGTCCCTGTGCCTTCCTTCCTGACCCTCAGCCCTCAGCTATTGATAAACATTGCTCAGCTCCCCTCTCAGCCTTCTTCTCTCCAGACTAACAAGCCCCAGGGCTCTCAAGAGTCTTAGCTGCTGAGTTTTCCTATTTGTCTGCATCAATTGTTGGGAGTTGCAGCAGACTTCAATGACCCAACCAAGGACCAGACATGGAGGGGCAGTAGCCAGTGTTAATGTTTACAAGACATGAGTAGGTTCAATTTCACCCAGCAAAGAGCCAGTCTAAACATTTTCCTCTGGTGGGAAGAGGAAACCAAATATTCCCTGGGGCACATCTCAATTAAAGTCCCTCTGACAAGGTCCACACCAGGACTTGGCATAAGGAATGATGGAAAAATCTCAGTAGATCCTGGAGATTTCGCTGGCGGTGACTGGTCCCAAAATAAATGCAACTGCTTTGGGTGCCTCGACTTCCTGGAAGGGTCCACAGTAACCCAAGGGAGCAGGACTCCTTGTGCAAGACCTCACTTGGTTTATCAGAGGTCCTTAAAGAGCTCATTCAGAGTAGAGCTTACAAAAATTAAGTACTTTGTTGAGAGAGAGAAGCCCCAAAAGACAAACCTGGGGCGTTCCTGGGGTGGCTGAGGCGAAGGTAGCAGGACTGCTCCAGCCTGCTCTGCACCCATCCTGGCTGCAGCATGGGGGCAGGAACTCCGCTGCTGAACCAAGCCTTCAAACAGCCACGGTGGGTGCCCCAGAGCCTCACAATCAACAGGTACAGCCAGGCACACTGAAATTTGCATCCTTCTGGCTGGAACCATAGCAGCTCAGCAGCTGATTCATCTGGGAAGTCTTTCCCAGTCAGTTAGGAAAAGAGGACTGGGGACCTGCATTTTTCTCATTCCCATTCTTTTAATCTTTCCTTTCTTTCTAATAATGCTGGTGGTTGAAACATTCCTGTTACCCTTACAGAGAACCTCTGCCACCAGCAGTGAGTGGAGGAGCTGTAGATCAAAACAGGGCTTGGCAACTGCGCACTGCAGTGAAGTGGAGCTTGTGAGAGGTACTGCTGGCAGGAGATTACATCTTACAACAGGACATCTTGAAATTTGGGAGGAATTAACTCTAAATTAACCCTACTTCTTCACTCCAGAAACTTCCAGAGCCATTGGGGTGATGCACACAGGATCAGAGCAAAGAAAGCTGCCATCAGTGGCAGGGAAGTTGCAAGAGGGCAAGGGGTGATGGTCCCCTCAGACCTGTACTGGGACCAGTGCAGGGCAATACCTTCATTAATGACACAGTAGGACCCTCAGAAAGCCTGTAGATGTCACCAAGCTCAGGTGGTGCAGCTGACACACCTGAGGGATGGATTCTTCCAAAGGAACCTAGACAAACTTGAGCAGTGAGCCTGAGAACCTCATGAGGTTTAACCAGGCTAAGCGCAAGGTCCTGCACTTGAGTTGGGCCAATCCTAGGTGTCAATATAGGCTGGTGAAGGGCAAGCCTGTGGACTTGGGGGTGCTGGAGGGAGAAAAGTCGGCCATGAGCCAGCACAGGGTGCTACCAGTCCAACCTCAGCCTGCCCTGGGCTGCAGGGACAGGGAGGGGATTCTGCCTCTCTGCTGGGGTCTGCTGAGCACCCCCCACTGCAGTGCTGGGGCAACTCTGGAGTCCTCAGAACAACACAGACAGGGACCTGTTAGAGCAGGGCCAGAACAGGTCGCAGCAGTGTTGGCAGGGCTGGAAAGGCACTGCTGGGAGGCCAGGTTGGGAGGGCTGGGGGTGTTCAGGCTGGAGAGGAGAAGGTTCCAGGGAGACCTTCTGGTGGCCTTGTAGTATTGAAAGAGGCTGAGTAGAAAGTTGGGGATAGATTTTTGAGCAGGCCCTGTGGTGCCAGGACAAAGGGGATGGTTTCAACTAAAAGAGGGAGACTGAGAGTGGAGAGGAGAACTGAGGATGGGGAGAGCCTGGCCTAGGTTTCCTAGAGAGTTGGGAGATGCCCAGTGCCTGGCACCATTGCAAGTCAGGTCAGACGGAGGGCTCCATGCAACCTACTGTAGTTGCAGATGTCTCTGGGGGAAGGTTGGACTGGATGACTTCTACAGGTCCCTTCCCACTCCAACTGTTCTATGGTTTTATTATCTTATGAATCCTGAGTGGATTAGGAGGAGTTGAAGATGTCACGGCAGTATTTTGGGATTGCACAAGCTGCTCCTTGCTGTCATGAAAACTCCTCAATTTGAAGCATTTCTGTGCGTGCCATGAGGAGATCTTTCTGCATCTTGACATTTGGACACAACCAGGAGCTGAGAACAGTTGGTGCAGAACAGTTGGTGACACTCTCTACCCTACGAAAAGCTCCAGCAGCTCCAGTGGGAAGTGGGCTGCTGGAGGTTGAGCATGAGACTGCAAAATGTTCCTGCAAAGTCAGATGAAACTTGGATGTTGACTGTCTCGGACACAATAGCTGGGGTTGACCTTAGGGTCAAGACAGGAGGGAAAGCTAAGGGATGGGTCTGGAATTCATGAGCAACACTTTGCAAAATATCCTTCTCCTAGAAATTTCCTCCATCCAAAGTCTTGTGTGCTTATGTAAATGACTCCAGTAAATCCACGTGCTCATTGTTGCCCCTCCAAATCCTCTGCTACAGGCCAGTTTGCACCTGGAAATCCTCAGGGATGCATGCAGAAGAGAAGTGCTCCTCACCATAGGGTGTCAGCACCAGCCATATGCAGAGGACGCTGGGTCTGAAATGATTTGTGGCTCATTGATTTTACTGATCCCCCACAAATAATCTCTGCTTCCCTCAGGTCAGTAACATCTCTAAGCCCTGATGGCTGTTTGGGGAGTGCTTGGAGGCAAAGTTAATTTCTCATCACCAACCCTGGCGCTTGCTGACTCTGCCTGCTTTCAGGGGGAAGGACCGAGAGCCGGGCAGGGCCCTGGTAGGCTGTGTTCAGCTCAGAGGAACCAGAAAATTAACCTCACCCCCCTTTAATGACTCTGGGATTGTGTGGCTGCTAATTAAGCCTGCTGCTTGCTCCTGCCTCTGCAGACCTGTCACCGCCACTGGCAGCTTCTCTATGCGTCCTTTGGTTTACTTCAGCTGCAGCAGAGCCAGCGGGGGAGTCAGAGGGGACACCTCCACCTGCCCTCCTCAGTCATTCAGCCCCCAGCTCCCGGGCCGGGGCTCCGCAGAGCCCCAGTCGATAGGCACCTGAGGTCATGCATCACAGTCTTCAGGAGGATGCCCCAACCTTCCTGTCCACAGGAAGGACAACTTGGCAGGAGGCAGGCCAGCGCCACAGGGGGCAGTTGCCCTCTCTCAGGGCAGACAATGCACCACCTGTGGGTGCAACTGCAAATCTCATCTGGACTTTGGAGCCTCCAGCCCGAAGTGAAAGAGGCAGGCAGGACTGTCCTTTGCAGGCAAATCTGAAGGATGTTGTCCAAAAGATGCCAAGTTCTGATTAGGCTGGACATTAGGAGAAAGTATTTTTCACAAGCGGAGTGGTCAGGATGCCCAGGGAGGTGGTCGAATCATTAACTCTGGATGTCTTTAAAGGTGGTTTGGTTGTGGTGCTTGGGGATTTGGTGAAGCTTGTAGAGTGGGGTTCTGGGCTGGACTTGCTGATCCTGAGGGCCTTTTCCAACCCGAATGTCTCTGTGTTTCTGTTTATTCTCAGTATTTTACTTCTCTAGTGGCATCCTGTCTGCCACCAGTGAAAAGCAGGACATGCAAATCTTCAGGGCTACCCCTGCACCACCAAGCAGCTGATTAGGAGCAGAGAAAGTGACACCCACTTCCAGACCCATTCCAGTGATGCCGATTTCAGCTTCTTGGTACACATAAGGGTTGGAAGATCAAGCACCTGTTGAAGCTGGAGGTTTGCATCTTGAGCACAAGCAATTTAAATAATGCTAAGAAGGCAGGAGAAGGGTAGCTAAAGGTAATTAAGTGCTCCTGTGGTGATCCATTTGACACACAGAGAATAAGAAACCATCATTGTTTTTTAGTAAAACCACAAGTCCTCCTGCATTTCTTCTTCCTGCCTTCAAGACCTTAAGACAAATACTGTTGGCACTAAATTAAGCTACAAAGTCTTTCATTAAGCACCACCCATGGGAATGTCAAGATGTTCTTGGAAAGTTGAAGGCAGAAGCCTTGCTCTACCAGTGCAATAGAATCAGTGATGAAGCTATCGAGAAATGCACTCAAGGTGTACAATCCATGAACCAACAGAGACAGCTGCGCTGGGGCTGGGAAACAAGCACAGACAAAGAGTCACCAAGCAAAGCTGGTGTTGCAAGGCTGTGATGGAAAGACAGGGATTGTCTTCATAAAGTGGGATACAGCAGCAGCTAAGGAAGGGATGAACACTGTTCAGTAGAGGTCACAAAGCTGCTGAGAGCCCTGGGGCTGAGAGCCTGCAGAAGAGGGGATCTGAGCAATGCTCAGCAAGAGCTAAAGGAGCTGTGGGGGGCAAGAGGCTGGGGCCAGACTCTGCTCAGTGGTGCCTAGGGGCAGGACAAGGGGCAGTGGGCACAGACTGGAACCCAGAAGGTTCCATGTGAAGAGGAGGAGAAAGTTGTTTCTTGTGAGTGTGCTGGAGGCCTTGGAGCAGGCTGCCCAGAGAGGTTGTGGAGTCTCCTTGTGTGGAGGGCTTCCAACCCCACCCCCAACCATTGTGCTCCTGGGCAAGCTGCTGTGGGTGCCCCTGCTGGAGCAGGGGGTTGTGCTGGGTGAGCTCCAGAGGTCACTCCCAACCTCTCCATGATGGGATTGTAAATAAGGAGATGCACTGCAGTGGCAGCAGCAAATGTGAGGATTTTGGTAGAAAAATCCAAGCCCAACTCAGTAGAGGCTTCAGACAAATGCTCCAGCCCCTGGAAAGCCTTTCTGCCAGGATTTAGTTGGCCACCACAACTGAAGAGTTCCCCAAATATCTGAAATGTGTCAAAGGAAATTAGCAGCCAGGAGACATCTGTGGAGCGGGAAAGAGCACAGTGACTGCAAACTGGGGCTGCGTACCTGGTTTTGTAGCAGGGCTTCACCGAAGTCTGGTCTCTGCAGTGGAGTAACAGCCAGAGAAACACCACTGGTGGCAATCTCCAGCACAGAGCATCCACGCCCACCCTCTGTGTCTGATGAGGACACAGTGCTGCCCAGATTTTCCTCAGGATGGTTCTTAACGAAGCCTTCTGTCCAAGAAGAAGGAGAGGGAAGTTTCACTGCATGTGTTCCTGGGAACAGATGGAGTGACACTTCTGCAAAGTGCTCTGTTTGAGTGACCCAGGTGACCACAGAGGGCTGGCACTGACCACCAGAGCACCAGAACTGAGTGGTGTTTGGTTTTCATGCTGCTACTGGGGTTTGCTCCATTACAGCACAATTTCCAGACCATGGAAGCCAGTTTTGCTGGTGCAGGTAACACTGAGACCTCTAACTCCAGCATGGCTCCAGGGAAGGTGTTGTTGTTGATGTCAGGACTGGACACTGAGAGCCTGCTGCAGTATTTCTGACCTAGCACATCTTGGAGAGATCAGAGGCAGCCTGAGCAGAGCTGAGGATTACAGGGTAGCTTCCACTCATTTTCTCTCTCTCTCTTTTTTTTTCCC
>VWYK01110591.1:0-10734 GCA_013399775.1 Semnornis frantzii
CTCCCAAACCATCACAAACAGGGAGAGTTTTGACCCCATATGAAAAGTTGATGATCTGTTCTGGTTGCTGTAGTGTAAACTCGTTCCCTTCTCTGATGTTCTCTGCCATTTCTCTCACACGTGTGCTTTTTGAAGAAGAGTCAGTGTGGTAACAGTAGTTAAATCCAAGGAAACAAACCCAAGCATACTTTTTCGTGCTCCTTATAAGACATAGTACCTTTGCTAATACTGAAAATATGTAAAGTCCTCCCACTGTCTTTGTTTGCAGCAGAAGCACATCAAGATGTAGCATTGTTCATACTAAACCTGCATATTCAAGTGTGAGACTCCAAGCCTGATCACTGACAAATATTGGGAGACTTCCTCCTTCTCTCTGGCCCCAGGCTTATGAGGAGTGCTGCTGAGGGACTATTTGGCATTTTTGATAGTGTGTGCAGTTCTGGAACCCCCAGCACAGGAAGGACATGGAACTGTTGGAGTGGGTCCAGAGGAGGCCACCAAGATGCTGAGAGGGCTGCAGCAGCTCTGCTATAAGGACAGGCTGAGAGAGTTGGGGCTCTGCAGCCTGCAGAAGAGAAGGCTTCCAGGAGACCTTAGAGTAGCCTTCCAGGATCTGAAGGGGGCTCCAGGAAGGCTGGGGAGGGACTATTGACAAGGTCTGGGAATGGCAGGACAAAGGGCAATGGGTTTGAAGTGGCAGAGGGGAGATTGAAAGTGGATGTTAGGAGGAAGTTGTTTGCAGTGAGAGTGGTGAGACAGTGGCACAGGTTGCCCAGGGAGGTTGTGGCTGCTCCCTGCCTGGAGGTGTTGAAGGCCAGGTTGGAGGAGGCCTTGAGTGAGCTGTGCTAGTGGGAGGTGTCCCTGCCTATGGCAGGGGGGTGGAACTGGATGATCCTTGAGGTCCCTTCCAACCTTACCATTCCATGATTCTATGATTCTATGTCTGTCATAAATGTAGCCTCTTGAGCAGGTGTGGCCATCTCCTGTTTGCATCACTGGCCATGGTTTTGGTGGCTGTCAGGAATGCACACCTTAGAGGATAGCCTTGATATCTAATGTGAAACAGTTGGTTTTGTTAGGCCATACTAGGATGTGTCCCTGATTGCTGTTTGTTACTCTTTGCAGGATATCTGAGCATGATTAAACCAGAACAAGGCCAGTCCAATTAGTTCCTCACTTTTGGCTTCCTTCAAGATAGGAGCACTTCATCTCCCCATCCCCCTCTCTTTCGAAGGCAGTACTAATAGGGAAAGAGACTAACACATCTTTCTGTAAATGAAAACAAAATAGACAGCTGGGAAAATAATTAATTTTGGAGAAAGCCTGGAGTGGTTCTTTAGAACCTGAGTTATCTTCGCACTTCTGTACAATGACACTTTTAAAAACCTGTTAACTACTGAAATGACCTTCTGAAATTAAATTTCAACCATCTCAATTCTGTAAGTGTAGAGCAAGGCATTCTGTGTCGTTTAGGTTTCTAAATCTAAGGCAAAACCACTTCTGTTTTCCTTGTTCCTTTTTCTTGAAGCTTGTGTTAAACTATAATCCTGTGAAATACTACCCTTGTGATTGAGTCTTGCAGTCTTGATAGTGGGAATATGAGTTTTTTTTGCTGTGAGTGATGTAAATGGTAGAATATTCTAGTACATTTTTGTGCAAGATTTTGGGAATATTTTCAGGAGCCTGGTCCCTTAAAATATTGTGGTCTTCCATCACTGCTGGCTTTTTCTACATTCTCAGATGTCTAGTTGTTCAGCAAGCAGCAAGTTACAAAGGAGATGCAGGTGAGGGCTACCCTTTAAACCTTTAATTCTGATGAGTTGCTGGAGGGGAAACCTAGACCCACTGTAATGGCAGGCACAGCCAAGCAGTGCACACAGAGAATTGTCTTCTTTCATCCTGCACCTTTCAGCATCANACTGACATGGCATAGCTGAGTGATGGCTTTTGTGTAGCTAAAACCAGATGGATATTGGATGCATGAATACAAATTATCTTTCAAGTGCCTTTCCATGTGACTAGGTGAATTCCCTTTCTTTCATTAGGTTGTTTTTTGTTGTTCTGCTTTTGCTTTATGAGTTTGCCAGTATCTGAGATCTCTCATTCACGTGAAAGGAAGAGGAGAAATAATTGTGCCTTTTTTTAAAAGCATGCTGTGCTTGTAGCTTAGGTGAGAGAAAAAAGAGAGCATCCTTCTTTAACATTGAAAGGCATGTGGTGTCTGCTGCTCTTGATCAAAATCTGGGTGTCTTATGCTCAGCATGACTAGTTTAACTGTCTCTAGCTAGACAAGACTAGAAACTCTTTAACCTAGAGATCAGAAGCAGATACTGGACCTTAGAAATCCACCTCACTCTTGCAGTTGAAAGGTGATGGTGTAGGTATAAGCAATTGTTTCACGCTTAGGAGACCATGAAATTCATCATAAGACAAAACCAGAAGAAATACATTATTTAGAAAAGAGCTCCTAAAAATGAAGTTGGAAATGTCAGACACGCAGAAATTAAGTTCCCTGGGGGAAACTGTGCAGTGGAGATTGCTAAACCAGGCCTTAAAATGGCAGCACAACCCTCTGCTGTGTCAGCCACTGCACCCAACTTTGTGTCATCGCAAACTTGCTGACAGTGCACTCTCTGATCTCATCCAGGTCATTGGTGAATATATTGAATAGAACTGGTCCCACTACAGACCCCTGAGGGACTCCACTGGTTACAGGCCTCTGACTAGGCTCCATCCCATTGACCACAACTGTCTGACTTCTTTCCTTCAACCACCTCACTACCTGATCATCCAGACCACACTGCCTCAGTTTAGCTGCAAAGATGATGTGGGAGGCAGTGTCAAATGCTTTATTGAAATGAAGATAAACCACATCCACTGCTCTACCATCAGCTGTCTACCTGGTTGTGTCCTCATCAAAGGCTATCAGGTTGGTCAGATGTGACTTCCCCTTGGTAAAACCACGTTGACTGCTCCTGATGACCCTCTTTGCCTTGATATGCCTAAGGACAGTGCTGAGGATAAGTTGCTCCATTACCTTTCTGGGGATTGAGGTGAGGCTGACTGGTATATAGTTACCTGGGTCTTCCTTCTTACCCTTCTTGAAGACTGGAGTGACATTTGCCTTCTTCCAGTCTTCGGGCACCTCTCCTGTCACCATGACTTACTAAAGGTGATGGAGCATGGTCTGGCAATGAACTGTGCCAGCTCCCTCAGCACCCATAGGTGTGTGCCATCAGGATCCACAGATTTTTGGATGTTGAGTTTACCTAATCCAATCTTCGTCTACCCAGTTCGTAGGGACCAAGGAAACATCCTCTTGTACCATGTCTTCCTCTAAAACTTCAGGGGTTTGGGGCTCATTGTCTCCCTGGTCTCCTCACCATCAACATGAGAGCCATGAGGAGAGAGGTTGCCTGTGCAAAGTGTGAGTCAGAAAAGTTGTTGAGAATCTCAGCCTTCTCCTTGTCTGTTGGTACAAGTTCCCCACTGCTGCTGATAGGGATGACACACTTTCTTTAACCTTCCTCTTCCAGTTAATGTACCTGTGGAAGCTTTTCTTAACTTTGTTTTGCATCCCTTGCCAAGTTCAGTTCTAGCTGTGCCTTGGCTTTCCTAACCTCATCTCTACACAACCAGCAACATCCCTATACTCTTTCGAGGATGCCTGTCTCTTTTTCCATTCCCTGTGTAGCTCCAACTTGCCCTTCAGTGTGACTAGCAGGTCACAGCTCAGCCATGGTGGTCTCTTGACTTCCTTGCCCAATTTCTTGTGTGCTATCGAGAGCATCCTTGAAGATCTTCCAACTCTGTTCCACTCCCTTGTCCTTGAGGGCTGTTTCCCACGGGGTTCTATTCATGAACTCCTTGAAGAGCTGAAATTTTACTTTTCTAAAATTTAGAGTCCTAACTATGATCCTCATGGGCTTCATATCCTTTAGAACAGGGAACTGTACTAGCCAGTGAACTGCAGTAGCTGAGCATTCATAGAATCATAGAATGGTAAGGTTGGAAGGGACCTCAAAGATCATCCAGTTCCAACCCCCTGCCATAGGCAGGGACACCTCCCACTAGCACAGGGCACTCAAGGCCTCCTCCAACCTGGCCTTCAACACCTCCAGGGAGGGAGCAGCCACAACCTCCTTGGGTAACCTGTGTTTTGGCCTGTTGCCTGTATCGTTCAGAACTAAGCATCATCCCAGAAAATTCTTGACATATTAAGCTACCAAATCTATTTGTTAGCTTCAGTTTTTCCTCTTATTGTCCAAAACTGGTTAGGTCCAGGGGATTTTAGGCAGCTATATGATTTTAAAGCACTGTGATGGATAACAGTAGTTAGCCCAATGGTTTGAGGTTTCTTTGTGAGCATAGTGAGGGGTGCATATGTTGCCATCCTGATACATGTACCACAGGAGCCCTTGTGCATCAGCTGTATGGAAGTGTTGGTAGTGCAGAGCATCTGAGCTGACCTTGCTCTGCTGGAGGTAAAACCTCAGAGACAAAAACTCTCTACAGTCAATTAAGCATGAGTTGCAGCATCATGTGTCAACTGCCTCTGTCCTTTGTGAGAACAGACAGCTCTGTGCTCAGGTCTGTACAAATGGCTCTTGCATTCACACAACATTTTTAGCAACAGAACTAAAACTCAGCAGACAGCATAGACAATTCCAGGTCACTTCAACATTTGGTAGTCCTCTGTGAAAGGCAGGAGAGGTAGTCCCTGGCAAGCCTATGGATAAGGTGTCTCCTGCATGAGGAAGTCCTGGAAAACTCTCTTCTATGAGTGCATTTTGAGCTAATGTAACCTTTGTTCAAAACAAAACTTGGTTTGTTGACAGCAGTATGGAGCAAGCCTGCTCGCAGTGTTACCCAGCTGTCAAAATACTGCTGTCAAAGTATTGCTGATGGGGATTCTTTTTCCATCCCTGTGCAATAGGAGGAGCTTCAGTCTGGCTTCTTGATAGTTTTCTTATTGTGTTGCTAGTGTTGACTCTTGAGGTTTGTTTATTTGGGGTTTTGTTAGCATTTCTGATTTCTTACTTATTGGGATGTTCCAGGGACCCTGACTCTTTCTTCTTTATCTGAAGAGGAGGGAGGAAGGAGAAACACGTAACCTCCTGTTCCTACAGTTTCTGAATAAAATGTTCTCTCTCATTATCTTGAAATCATTTTGTTGGTAACACATGATTATCATTTTCTTCATTTAGTGATGATAAGGCCGTTGAAGAGCAACCAGAGGAAGATGATGAACTCACCGTTGTGGAAGATGACGATGCTGATGACGACGATGATGATGGTGATGAAATTGAAGAAGAGACAGAGGAAGAATATGAGGAGGCAACTGAAAGAACTACCAGTATTGCAACCACTACCACCACAACCACAGAGTCTGTGGAAGAAGTTGTCAGAGGTGAATTCATGGATATTTAGCTCGGGGATGGAAAACTGATCCTGCCGCTTTGCATGTTTGCCCTTTATTGCAAAAAATGTTCCAAACAGCAAAATATCTTCAGTTGCAGCATTTTTGTGCTTTAGCTTCTGTAATCTACACATCAAATCCCCTCCCCTTTCCCTTTCCCATTACAAATAGTCTTTGGAGGTGTTTGTCTGTGAAATGTGGCTGTTGTATGTGATGTGGATAGAAGCTAAAGGGTTGGCTTTGCTTTAAAATAGCATCAAATAAAATGTCACTGCTGTATGTAGCAAGTAACATAGTAACATCATAGAATCATAGCATGGTAAGGTTGGAAGGGACCTCAAAGCTCATCTAGTTCCAAGCCCCTGCCATAGGCAGGGACACCTCCCACTAGCACAGCTCACTCAAGGCCTCCTCCAACCTGGCCTTCAACACCTCCAGGCAGGGAGCAGCCACAACCTCCCTGGGCAAATGAGAGGATGTTTCAGTGTGTGTTGTGCAGAAGGATAGGAAGTGCCATTTTAAAGCAGGAGGCAGCACTAGCTGGTTTGGTCTCTTATATTTCCATCTGAATATAGGGAAGAACTTCTTTACTTTGAGGGTGACAGGGCACTGGAACAGGCTGCCCAGATGAATCTCCTTCTCTGGAGATATTCAAAACCTGCCTGGAAATGATACTGTGCAGCCTGCTCTAGGTGAACCTGCTTTAGCAGGGGAGTTAGACCAGATGTTCACCAGAAGCTCCTTCTAATGTCCCACTATTATGTGATTAACTGCAGTAATTAGATATTTCTGTTAGATCCTTATTTCCAGTATTTCTCCACGAACTCCTAATTCAGGGAAATTGAGCAAATGTAGAAATAACTGTGCAGAAAAGTGAACTTAACTAATGAATTGTATTGGGAGTGGATGGGTGGAAGGAAATAGGAATGCCTTGTCCAAAAAAGAAAACATGGAGTAACAACTCTTTATTTCTAAATTTTGTTTTTCATTATATTTTCAGTAGTTATTAATGTAACTCCATTTTAAACTTTGAATTTTACCCTACTCCATGTCAACAGAGAAACATTTTTAAATGCCACATTTCTCCTAATACATATTTGAAGTAATTATTCTTACATTTTATTTCTGTAAGTGCAACTTTATGTGGTATAAATCCTGGTAAGATAAGTGATGATTTTTCAGCACAGGAAGGACATGGAAGTGTTGGAGTTGGTCCAGAGGAGGCCACAAAAATGCTCAGAGGGCTGCAGCAGCTCTGCTGTAAGGACAGACTGAAAGAGTTGGGGCTCTGCAGCCTGGAGAAGGCTTTCAGGAGACCTTAGAGTAGCCTTCCAGTATCTGAAGGGGGCTACAGGAAAGCTGAGGAGGGACTATTGACAAGGTCTGGGAATGCCAGGACAAGGGGCAATGAGTTTGAAGTGTCAGAGGGGAGATTGAAAGTGGATGTTAGGAGGAAGTTGTTTGCAGTGAGGGTGGTGAGACACTGGCACAGGTTGCCCAGGGAGGTTGTGGCTGCTCCCTGCCTGGAGGTGTTGAAGGCCAGGTTGGAGGAGGCCTTGAGTGAGCTGTGCTAGTGGGAGGTGTCCCTGCTTATGGCAGGGGGTTGGAACTGGATGATCCTTGAGGTCCCTTCCAACCTTACCATTCTTTGATTCTGTTAGTCTGTGATTCTGCTTTCATCTATAACTCTTACATCTTCACCAGTAAGAGCTGGAGATGGTGGCAGACAAATGAGGCTAAAGGCTACAGCTGAAGAGGATGAAGTTAGGACATGCCGGAGGCAGAGAAAAAAATTGGATGGTCATGAAACAAAGCAGAAAACATCTGGCCAGGCTCATTACCTCTCCCCCTGCATTCACAACCCCCACCTCCAGCTGTGCATGGGACTGAAGCACCAGCAGAGTCCCCCATTTTGCATGTGGCATCACCTTTTCTCTTGAATCATGGTGCTGGCGTTTGGCAAACCAGGTGTGAACAGCTGCCAGCCGTGATTGATCACAGGTGTGGAGGGTGCCCGAGGGGTGCTGTGGAGAAAGCAGAGTTACTTCATTTCCTTTTTTTTTTCCCTTCAGCCTTTTGGTCTGCGTGCAGATAAGCTTACTAATCCAAAGAGCTAATGCTTTGCTGAAATCACTTGCAAATGTTCCTTTCTAAGGCTGGCAATGCAGTCCTGTGTGTTCCTGTCTTACATAACTGTGTCGAGTGTTTTGCTTGGTTATCAGAAAGACATTTCCGAGGGAGGGGTGGGAGGAGATGATGTTTAAGTCTTTAAACCAATTAAATATATTTCCATATGTGAGCTTTCACCACCTGGGGATAAAACACCCTGTTCTCACTGGTAAATGAATATTGAGAGACAGAAGGAATATAAAAAAATACACTTGACTTTAATGGGATTTGGGATGAGTGGAAATGAGGGCAAATTAGGTAGAACGTGTTTCTTTTACTGAGGCTGACATTTCAAAGAGGTTAAGATGCTTACCCTTCAAGACAGTAGTGTGTAGTAATATGAATGTGAAATACAAAAGTGATGAGGTGAGCAATTGAAGCCACCTTTGAAAATCCTTCACAAATGTATAGACGATAATGAAATGCTATTGCCAGATGATAATGAAATGCTGCTGTCTTGTTTTTCCCAAGTTTAAGTCTCCCACAATGGGTAACTCCATTCCAAGTGGGGTGAGGGCAGGCTACTTATTACAAATGCAAGTTTTCAGCACGGAAGGCTTCCTGACCTTCAGCCATCCTGCAGCACAGAGAGTGCAGAGAGTGTTCCTGAGAGTAACTGGTGTCTGACAGAGCTGCACTATGGAAAATGCTTGCTTGTTTGTAAATGTAGAAGTGTCTAAATAACCTAAAGCCTCAGCCCTTGCTTTTACTTCCCTTGCTGCACTTGAGAGAAAGCTTCCTGCTACAGCCAGCAGATCCAGCATAGGAACTTCTGTGCTGAGCACCTGCTAACATCTTGCTGTTGCAAACAGAAAGGTTTGTCACTGTCGGTGCAAGTGAAAGATGCAGATGTACCCTGTAGACAACATGTATCAAGAAAGGGTCCATCTTCTGAAGGCACTTTGAAAGCCTTTCCACTTGGTGTGAAGTATTGGAGCTTCATTTTTCTGGACACAAACTCTGCTCAGGCTACTTTTTCAAGGCATTACTTAGTGCTAAGATGTATCCTAGGACACTTCACAGGCACAGCCAGTTTTATGCATGCTTTATGAAGCCATAACTAATACTATGTCATCAGCATTAAAGAGCAGAGAGATGAGGTTTTACAGATTGGAGAGGAGTTGCTTTTCATATATCAACAAAGAGTACCTGTTCTAAAACCATAAATTAGGATCTAATTGTGGGCTAGTACTGAACCCTTTCTCCCCCAGATCAATGGAATGATGGCCATCAACCATAAAGCATTGAAACGTGCCAGTGTAGTGCGACACTTTAAAGACATTTGGGCTGTTGTAGAACCAAATTGTCAGGCAGTTTTATTTCTGTGTGTATTTTAATGAATCATGATCAAAATAGCAATAGCAGGACTACTTGCAAACTTACTTTCAGTGAAGAGGAAGTTCATCTTACATTAGAGAATGGAAGAGGTCAATGGCAGGAGGATAGTCTTTTAATTCAGTTTCTACAGCAACTTAGAGAATCTAAGACTATAACTATAGAATGTTTATTCAGAAATGTGAAGCAGTTTTTCCTAGCACAGCATTTGCCAGTATGCACTTCTCTGGCTTTTGTGAAGGACCATCTCTACTCTCAGTTTTCAGGGGAGAAAACCTAGTTTGGACATTCAGATACACCCCTGATGGAGCTCAAATGTTAAATCCAGCCAGTAGCACTTCCGAGGTTGCAGGAATCCAGAGAGAGTAAAATTAATCTCAGATCAACTCTCTGCAGGGCAGGATTTAAGCAAGGGAGCAGTTTGATATCTGTTATCATTGTTGCAGCATCAGGGTGTTGCAGAGCTGCTCCTGAAGCATTCAGGCTCCAGGTGATTCTTCTAGCGTGCGACTGAAGCAAGCACAAGTGCTGCTCCCCAGTCATGCACAACTGTTTGTGATTGAGTTTCTGCTCTCCTCCAGCACAGCAGGTGACAAGAAGAATGAGTCTTTCTTCCATACAACAAAGAATAAGCAGTTTCAGCTTAGTACTTCCTGTCAGCATAGCAATCAGGTCTTATTTAAAGGAGAACAACATGGTCAGTGCAGCAGCCTGGCAGAGAACGCTCAGCAGCTTCTTCACACTGCAGATGAAGGGAATCAGCAGCATAAGCTTATCTGCCACATCTAGTCTGTAAGCTTACCCTTTAGTGATTGGGTTTCCCTTCTGTAATTCAGGTATGTGTCTTTAAGCAGTTAGGAAACAATGTAAGTAGTGGTCTGCTCAAGGTGGCATTTTAGCTGTGTTTAAAATCTGGAGTTTTAAGTGAGAGACTGTATGCTGGTTTCCTAGCAAAAGGAAAGCAGCCTGATGCTTGTGTGGTGGCTCTTGGGTTTGCTGATCTAGCATGAGTTATTCTTGTGAAGATTTTTATGTCTAAAAGACTTTAAATCCATTCAGAGACAGCTACCATCTATTCCAAGACAAGGGAAGTTAAATTAGCCCTGATCACTAGACCAATCAGCTATAAACATTTTGATAATGTTAGTAGCATATGCTAGATTAATTGGACTTTTTTCACCCTCCATAGCTTTGCTCTTTGAAATACCTTCTTTCTTTTAAGGTAATAGCTCCTTGTTCTTAATTTGCTTTGAGACTATGCAGCAGTTGGAAAGTGATAATGTGATTGTATTCCATATCAAGAAAACATCAATAGGTTGCTATATGAGGAGTACACATTCTGATAACTCTCCTGGCTTTGTTTGTTTCTTTGGGGTTTGGTTTGGTTTGGTTGGGGTTTTGTTTGTTTGTTTGTTGGGTTTTTTTGTTAGAATGATAGTTTACTGTAGCACTGGAGTCCTGTGTGCAGTTCTGGAGCCCCCAGCACAGGAAGGACATGGAACTGTTGGAGTGGGTCCAGAGGAGGCCANACAAGGGGAATGGGTTTGAAGTGTGAGAGGGGAGATTGAAAGTGGATGTTAGGAGGAAGTTGTTTGCAGTGAGGGTGGTGAGACACTGGCACAGGTTGGCCAGGGAGGTTGTGGCTGCTCCCTCCCTGGACATGTTCAAGGCCAGGTTGGAGGAGGCCTTGAGTGACCTGTGTCTACTGTGAGGTTTCTCAGAAACATAAGCTAAGCATAGAACTCAACTTCTAAGACAGGCTGGAGTTCTTAGTCTACCTCCTTCTGGCTTGTCTTTCTTTTTTTTTTTTT
>VWYK01110594.1:26919-44598 GCA_013399775.1 Semnornis frantzii
CCCAGGGGAATTTGGATTAATGAAATTTCTGTATTGCTTTATCATGTTTCGCATTTTCTTTGAATTCCACAGTGGCAAGGGTTCAAAGGGCTTGTTTAAAAATAAGATAAATGAGCAGGGAGCTAATTGTAGATTTTTAAATATTGATTTACTCCATTCTGATCTATGGGAAATGTGGCTTTGTAGTTGCAAGACTCAATGTTTTGAGTGATTTTAAAATTCTGGATAGCTCCTTTTTTTTTGTTGTTGTTGTTATTTATTTTTTAAAAAGCAAGCAAATGTAACTGGCATTTTATAAAAAAAAAAAAAATCAAACCCCAGAAATATAGATTTTGCATTTGTATCTATATAGCCACACAGACTCTATGCACCAAGCGTGCACGCAGAGGCACGAAAGGCGCATGAGGACTGTGTGTAAGTCGGCAAACTTTAAAAATGGAAATATTTAAATATTGTGCTGGCATTCTTTCAGGTAACTTAAGATTATAGAACCATGTTAACACTACCGTTTGATGAGTCTGTTGTAATGCCAGAATCCCAGATGTGCAGAAAGTTTTCCAGAGAAAGTGATGACCAGAAGCAAATGAAGAACCCAGAAAGCTTTTCGAAGCAGATTGTGCTCCGAGGAAAGAATATCAAGAGATCTCCTGGAGAAGACACGGAAAAAGAGGAGGAGGAGGAAGAGAGAGAAGAGGAGGATGAGAACGGCTTGCCGAGGCGAAGGGGCCTTCGGAAAAAAAAGACAAGCAAGATAAGGATGGAAAGGATCAAATTCAGGCGACAAGAAGCCAACGCGAGGGAGAGGAATCGGATGCACGGCCTTAACGACGCCCTGGACAATTTAAGGAAAGTGGTCCCTTGTTATTCTAAAACACAAAAACTGTCCAAAATAGAAACTTTAAGACTAGCCAAGAACTACATTTGGGCTCTTTCTGAGATCCTACGAATTGGCAAGAGACCTGACCTGCTCACCTTCGTCCAAAACTTGTGCAAGGGGCTGTCCCAGCCAACTACAAACTTGGTGGCGGGATGCCTGCAGCTGAATGCCAGAAGTTTCCTGATGGGCCAGGCAGGTGAGGGTGCCCATCACACCCGCTCGCCCTACTCCACCTTCTACCCCCCTTACCACAGCCCCGAGCTCGGCACTCCCCCGGGGCATGGGACTCTTGACAACTCCAAGTCCATGAAACCTTACAATTACTGCAGCGCTTACGAGTCCTTCTATGAAAGCACTTCCCCTGAGTGCGCCAGCCCACAGTTTGAAGGTCCCTTAAGTCCTCCCCCAATTAACTATAATGGGATATTTTCCCTGAAGCAAGAAGAAAGCTTGGACTACGGCAAAAATTACAATTATGGCATGCATTACTGTGCAGTGCCACCCAGGGGTCCCCTTGGGCAGAGCTCTATGTTCAGGTTGCCTACAGAGAGCCACTTCCCTTACGACTTACATCTGCGCAGCCAGTCTCTCACCATGCAAGATGAATTAAATGCAGTTTTTCATAATTAATGAGGAAAATGAAAATAAACAGTGGTCATTCACCTCCCCATCTAATTAAGAGCAAGCAGATGCTTGGGCACTGCGTAATTGGCACAACTCTATTTAACGTGTTTACTAGTTCCTAAAGTGTGTTTCAACTATTGTGGGGATTTTCTATGTATTAATAAATCCTTTTTCCGATAAGTAATTTTTTTCCTTTCATTTTTTTTTTTGTCTGTAAACACTGTGAGATTCTGTTTCCTCCCAGAGGTTATTTCCCCCTCCTTTTGTTTTCTTTTTCTTTCCCTCTTTGCTTGATTTGTTGGGCAGTGTGTCTGAACAATATCGCTAAAATAAAAGCATACACACTGTGTAAAGTCAATGTCTATTTTGATTGTACAGTAATTATACAAATGCATGTTATTGAAATCAGATGAATAAAAATGATGTATTTATAATTGGTAGAAAATATATATTATGTATTTGAGGAGAACTGGATTAAAAATATTCAGAACTTTAAGGAAATCTCAGAACTGAGATGGGCTTGCAGAGGTGAGAGTGCAGCAATATTGAAAGCTATGCAAAAAAAAAAAAAAGGCAAACAAAAAAATAAAACAGTTTTTTGGGTGGCTGTTTTTGGGTAATCTGAGGAAAGCCAGTGATTGTTGCTGACATTATTCAGCCTGACCTTTAGAGTGTTGCTGGCAGGGGCCACATGCTAATATTTTAGAAGATGTTGTTGAAATTTTGCCTCGGTTATTTTGACCCTATTTAATCAGCACTTTTTTTGTATTATTCTGACTTCAGATGTAAAGGTTTGTTATAACAATGTATAACTGTGGTTTCTCACTACGTACTTTAAATGCAATTAAACATAGATGTTTCCACTTTTAAAATACATCTATTAGCTGTGATACTGTATTTTGCCTGATACTTATTATTTCACAGTATACAGCTGCCTTTGCTCTTGTCTACACAGCTTTCTCCCTTGCACTCCGTAGTGCTTGAGCCTGGGGATGGAAATCAGGAATGATCAGGCCAAACATCAAAATATTTTCAGAAGGGTGTATTAGTTGTACAGCAAAAGCAGATCTAGAATACCATAGGCATAGCTGAGTGCTAAACTAAACACAGGTTAGAGGAAGAAGGTAAATCTATAGCTTAGTGAAATGACAAATTTCAGATGGGAAAGGGCCCAGAGCTGATACACAGGCCACAAGCTGCCCCTCCAGCTCATGGGAAGTGTAAGAACTGCAGAGATAAAGACTCCCTGAACACTGTGAAATCTAGGTTTTGCTAATAAACAGCATCAGGAAACTACAGATGTGGCTACAACCCACATTAGTTACAGCACTTACAGGGGTCTGCACGGCTCCTAACACTTTAACAGAGCTGAGCCTTGTCTGTTCTCTGACTGCTCAGAGTTTTATCACTAAGCTACACGAGTGACAAGAGTGAGTGAACAGCTGAGCTAAAAATCAACTGCCTTTAAACTTGTGAGTGAGCGAAGCCTCTTGATTTTGAGGGATAAATAACAGCTACCTGACAAGCACTCACCTGAAGTACCAAAACACTCTGCTGTGAAGGAGCAGGGAATCATTTTGTTTAAAACAACGTAAGATGTGCAGATCCCACTCCTAAGTTAGAGAGTTCTGACTGAATCACAGCCTGGGATATAGTTTGTTAATGACAGATTAATCTCATCCTCTCACTTGAGTATGCAGGCTGACAAAGAGGGGATGGGCCAATTTTCCCTGATAATTTGCCTAATTTCACAAGGGGGACTTGTTGTAAACGGTCTGCCCCATCAGTGTCACAGCTCCTTCAGGACAACTGCAGTTTGACATTTATCTCATCTAAATGAGACCAGGCTACCCTAAACACTGGAGAGGGGTAACAAATTCCAACATTTGGATCAGTGTCTAAATGCTTTGAAACTTGCAGAGGAAGAGAGGCAGACACGGGGTTTTGCTTAACGAACATCCTCTCTAGACACAAATATTAGGCCCAAAACAGAGCCTTTTGAAGCTACAGTTCAAGGGGCTTGGCTCAGGATTATCCCACTTTTCATTGGGGTTTGGAACTGTGGAAGGTACAGCAGTTTCCTGCATGAATGAAAGATGATAGTCATCACTGTCAACTCAAAAGTGTTCTCAGCAATATTTAGGAGAGGTGTGGGGAAAGAGGAGTAAAAGAGATAGCTTTTGCTGTTATTCAAAACTAGCTGCCATTTAGCACTACATGGAAAGGTGACAGGAGAGAGCAGAAAGGGGAAGAAGCCAGTCAAGGAGAAGAAAGTGGGCATATAGGAGTGCCGAGAGACGGTGAGGTAGATCATAAGCGGAGAAAGACTTTGAAGGGGATGCAGATGCCCTCCCACTGAGCAGTGGCAGTAAACTTGTCTAACCAAGTTTTGCAAGAGGAGTCTCATCCAGGAGGCTGAGTTATCCAAGCCTCAGAGCAGTGTTGCCGACTTGGGCAAGGATGTTTTTGTGTAAGTTGAAAGCGAAGCAAGGAGACATCTGTAAAGTCCAGTACCAAGGGAAGGAAATTCCTGCCACGGTCCACTCAGTAGACACCCACGGGGTGGTAAGACTTCAGGCTTCACAATCTGGGGGTCTCCAGTTCTGTGGCCCTATCTTAACTCAATAACTCATGGGCCAGTTCCAGTTTCCCCTTCTGGCAGCAGAAGTCAAGGGAAAGGGGAAAAAAAAAAACCCAACAAACTAATCCCTGCCAGTTCAGATCTTTCTCGCTCACTCCACGACAGATGGGGAGGCAATTCGCAGCCAGATTCCCCCTCTGGTAGCTCAAGGCGGGCACCACACTTGCTCAGGGCATTGCAAATTGGAAAGCCAGTCCAGAATAAATAATGGAGCAAGTCATAGAAAAATATTGAGACAGTATAAAAACCCCTGACATTCCCTGTCTAGGAGGGTATGGATTATTTAGAGATGTGGAGGTAGGGGATTCCCCTGGGAGCAGGCTCTCTTGCATACCTTCTTTCACGCACACGACAAACATTTCCATGCTCCTTCTCTGGCCAGTCACACAACATAAGGTACTCTGAGTTCTGATGTGATTTATAAAAGCCTTTGAAGTTACCTCATTTTAGGGGAAAAAATGTGAGCATCATGAAAGTTCTGGTGCTTTAAATTCACAGGAATAAAAGCTGGTGGATTTCTTTACCCGTAATCTCTGCTTTATAAGGTTTGTATCCTTTCAGCCTCATTCACACAGCAAAACAAAGCTGCTCATTTCTGCCTGCCTTGTTCTCCTCTTAACTACCTTCACTTCCTTGAGGACAGAAATATGTAAAACAGCAACTGCTCCAGAAAAATTAGGTGAGAAGTTTCTATTCTCCCCTGTCCTCTAGCACAAGAGTAATGAAGCCTTCTGTCAATTTTAGAGGTGGGAACCACAAAACTGGCAGAAGAAAAGCTATTTCATAAGTGGTTTTGTAGAACACAGTGGAACTCTTTGCCATTTATTATTTCCCAGAGTAACATTTTAGTGTGATTTTTAAAAGGCACTGTATGCTTTTATGCTATCAGAAATATACTAATTATTTAAGAATGGCTGTACTGGTTCAGATTAGACATCCATCTAACCTAGTATCTTGTTTCCAACATCAGGGCATTACAAAGAAAAAAAAAAAAAGAAAATGTCCAAAGATGTCAGAACAGGGTGAGGAAAATAAATATTTGTTTTATCAATAAAAAAAGTGTTGGAAAAGAGATTAAACATCATGTTCCAGGATTTCAGCCAGCCCTATTCAAGACAGAGATGTGCCCAAATTGGAAAAAGGCATGGGAGGTAGGATTTGCACCCTGTCCTCTGAAGCACTGGGCTCACCAGTGACCACTGAGTAGGGTGGACTGGGTAGCATTGGACTGTGCCTCTGGAATCCTTCTCAAAAAGAAAAACTCATCAAGGATAACATTTAAAGCCAATGGCTCCAACCCCCGCAGTCCTACAAACCCTAGTGTGACTGCAAGGAGAGAGGGAGGGGTAACCACAGCTTTGCCAAAGCACAGAGGAGATCTCAAAGCTCCTCTGCATTATGGTAGGAATTTACTCATTTTAGGACACATCTTGGCTGTGCTCCCTTTGGGACTGTCTGCGTTCTTTCACTTCATAGCTATCTGCACAAGGATTTCTAAAAATGTGTGGAGACTGCACAGGCACAAAAACGATGGCAGGTTTTTTTCTGTGCTAGCAATTCCCTCTCCCATTTTTACCCCTACTTTACTCCTCTTCTCCCCTTTGCCTGTAGGGTTCTCAAATGGCAGCAAATTAAGTGAAATGCCATCAATAAAGATGAATGAAATCCCAGTGAAACACACAGCGGAATCTTTCCTTGCAAAAGCAAATAATACTTACCTAAATTAAAAAGTGGTTGTTTTGGTTTGGGTTTTATTTTTTTATTTATTTTTTTCTCAGATTGTCAACCTAGTTTAGTTCAAGGCTATGGTTATATTTTATTTTCTGTACCCAAGGTCAAGGCATGTTTAATCCTGGTACCAAAATCCTACAGCTTTAGATGTGCCAGTAGCAGAGATGGCACTGCCT
Organism: Semnornis frantzii; assembly: GCA_013399775.1. NCBI lineage: Eukaryota > Metazoa > Chordata > Aves > Piciformes > Ramphastidae > Semnornis > Semnornis frantzii. The sequence goes on from VWYK01110594.1 coordinate 32,969, forward strand.
CAGGCCAAATTATCAAGAAAGTAGCTCTCCTTGAAGAAAAAAATAAGTCAGCAAATTCCAAATTAAAATAAAACCCAAACAAACAGAAAACCAAACCAATCCACTCTCAATAATCTGGCTATGGGTCTGACCCAGAGCTGAACCATGGCAGCAGGTTGTGATTTTGCTCTGGAGAGACACAGATCAGCGTGGTGAACAGCTGGCACCGTGCCACTGCAGAATCTCAAGGGCAGACCTGTCGTGTCTCACTGATACAAATCTAACTACCCTACCCAGGGCTGCCATGCAGAATCGCACTCCCAAGCCCTCTATGTCTCACTATCAGACCTGATCGAGTTGCCTTGCAAAATTCTCGCACATTATGCCAAGAAGATGGCCTATTTTCCTGCAGAGCCTTCCCCCTTACCCCAGAGGATGTGCAAGAAGGAGGTAGGAAAAGCGAAAGGAAAGCCAAATTTGCAGACAAAAGAGCTCTGGGAGAAAAAAAAAAGAAAGAAAAGTTTAGGTTTTTTTTTTAATGCCTGCAATATGGCCTCTGTGACTTGCAAGTGGCTTTGAATTGGCATCTCCCACAGAGGTCATTACAGAGTTGTAAAGAGAGTTCCTCCTCCTTTTCCTTCAGAACATTGATTTCTTTTGGATTTTTTCCCTTTGTCACTAGCTCCTTAGACTTCCATATTTATCCCTGTCACAGCACTACTTGCATTTATTTAATTCTAGGACAGACTGTATGTACAACATAACATAGAGAAACAAGCCAGACCTAGCTGTAGCTGAAACTTTGGACCACTACAAGAAGTTTAAAAAGAAATAAATAAAATTGGAACAGTGAAACAAATTTTGTGATTCACTTTTTTGGTTTTGTTTTGTTTTTTGTTTTTTTTTTAGGAGATTTAGTGAAACTCCATTCCCACTCCTGTCTAGTAACTTCTGTACTTTCTGATATGCTAGAGGTTGGGGGGTTTTTGCATTTCTGTAGAGCACTACTAAGCAGGGGTTTGTTTTTGGTTTTTCCCTACTTAGGGTTTTGGTTGGCTTTCTGAGTTGTTGTTTTGTTATTGTTTTGGGTTGGTTTTATTTTTGGTGGTGGTTTCATTTATTGTTTTGACTGATTGGTTGGGTTTGTTTTTTTTTTATTTTCAGTTGTTTGTTTGCTTTGGTTTTGTTTGTTTGCTTGTGGTATCATTTTTTGTTTGTTTGGGTTTATTTTAATTGGAATTGATTAATATGTGATGCCGTTTCCTGGTCTGTAAGTGCACCCACGTGTAAAAAGTTATAAACTCTGAAGCTCTTGGACATTCTGCTTGCAAGTGAAAATTATATTAATGGACTGAATTGGAGGCCCTTATGCAGAAAGAGAATCCAGGCTAAACTATAGATTGTAACTTAAAATTCGTTCTATTGAAACAAGTATGTGAGGATTTGGGTCTGCTCTTGTTCTGTGGGAGTTTAGCAGATACCAGATTGGATTCTAAATCACACGGGAAGCTAAACGTAGCCTTATTCACTATGTTATTTATTTACAACCACATGAGCAGATGCATAATGCTTAGATGCAACTGCAATGACATTTCTGTTGAGCAGACAGCTTGCAGACAAAGAAACTGTGATGGGATCTTCCCTAGAATCCAGGGGAAAGCCCAAATGAATACTAGTGGATATTTGGTCCGTACCAGAAGTGCATAGGGGAAAGAAAAGTGTTGTCCAGACAAAAACCAGGCTCTTGCTAATTTTAATAAGCAATTGAGATTCCATCCCAAAATTCCAAGGGACTCTGGTGAATCTCATAGGAAGGGAAGAAACTCCCAAACCACCACGAAGTGTCCGTGTCAGCCATGATGCAAAGCCCTTTCCCTCTGGATTTCTGAGAGGAGATGCTCTTGTGCTTAGCATCTTTGCTTTGATAATAGGCATTGCTTTAGAAAAGTAAATGTATTCCCCACAATAGATACAACTACCCCACAGCCATCAATGTATGGACAGAGGCACTTCTATACCTGCTAGGGTGCAGATTTTAAGGGTCTCCATCAGAAGGTGGGGAAATCATTTGACAGAATGCATATAATTATATTAATTTTGATACCAAAAGGTCAGAAATTTTAAGAGTATGATAGGAGAGCGAGTGAATAGTCAGTCAATATACCTAGCTACCAGTTTCCAGGTCATAGAATCATAGACTGGTCTGAGTTGGAAGTAACCTCCAAAAGTCATCTAGTCCAACCCCCTCTGCAGTAGGTATCCTCAACTAGATCAGGTTGCCCAGAGCCCTGTCGAGGTGTTCAGTTAAAAAGAATTCCAACCAATGGATTCAAACCACCAATGGATTCACAACCATTATGTTGCTTCTAACTCTCATATATTCTTATTATTTTGACACATCTTGTTTTTCCCTTATTCACTAAAATTATAGAAGGAAGTTCTTTCCAGTGAGGGTGGTGAGACACTGGCACAGGTTGCCCAGGGAGGTTGTGGCTGCTCCCTCCCTGGGGGGGTTCGTGGCCAGGTTGGATGAGGGCTTGAGTGACCTGTTCTAGTGGGAGATGGCCCTGCCTATGGCAGGAGGTTGGAACTGGATGATCCTTGAGGTCACTTCCAATCTTACCATTCTATGATTAAAGGAATAATATTGTCTCCAGGCCTCATCTCACACTCTCTTTTTAGGAGTGGCTTAATATAAGAAAACCCAGAAGTTAGAATGACAAATATTGCTATTACTGAAACACAGCTCCAACATGACAAGTGGCATGGGGTGCTGTGACGGGTTAAAGTGGATTCCCCCCCCCCAATAACTGTCACCAAATAAATGCCACCAGAAGTACGACCATGTCTTTCCTAAGACAGAGTAATTCCATGCAGGAGGCACTGTGACACCCAGTGGAAACACAGGTAAAGGAGTATTTGGCTTCTGCAGGAAAAAGATGACTTTATGGTGACAACAAATTTGGATAAGTGCCTCCTCAGAGACAGACAGAGCTGGGGTTCCAGTGTGCTTTGTCTGGGCAGCAAGTGTGCCCCAGCTAAACTCTGCCTATCCCCATGCTGAACGATGCAGTTGCCTTGCACAGCAGGTCATCTACCCCATAACAGTTACTTCAGCCTTCATGCTGGATTAACAGGCACTTCACAACAGCTGAGACTGTGAAAGATGCCCTAGAGGAGATATGTTGCTGTACAATACATCCACATCTTACTTAATCATGGGTTCCCTGCACCCTCAGGTACTCACACAGATGTCAGCATGTTCTGTAAGATGGTGACTCCACCATGAGTAATGGCCTCTACCACAGGCACAGCCTTATGGAAAAACTCTTCAGTGGTTCATTTAAACTGTGCCTAGTGGCCTCCATGAGAGACTCACAGTACAAGCTGCCTGAGTGCAATATCTCACTACTACTGTGGTCACATTCCATACACTCTTTTTTGTATCCATATGTTGGGATGTGCCCTCTCTTCAAATTCAGCACTGATCTGAGAAAAAGAACTTATACACAAGCAGCATCAGTTTTAACACATTAAATATGTTACTAATGAACCGAGGCATAAGAGAAGATTTTATACATGACCATAGACATTTCTACCAAACCCAGACTGCATGCATACACTCACCATCATTCTTTGCCTTCCTACAGGCACCAACGAGAAGCAACTCATCCTCCAAAAATGATGAGCTATTGGCAAGAGAGGGCAACAAACAAGGAGGGATAACTCTTGTGTTCAAATATCTTACAAGCAGTGTTATACCTACTCCTGTCCTCTCCAGCAGAGCAGTATGTGTGAAGTTAGCAGTAGACAATATGTAACCTTTGCTTAGTTTACCCATCTCACCTGTAATTTAGTCCAGCTCCTACAATGTGTGTACATAATCTGATCCCCAGGTCGCTCAATTGCCATCTGATATTTCACTTTAAAGCATACAGAGAATTATTAAATAAACTCAGTTTCAAATGATAATCTGGCAATGATTTTTTTTTTTTTTAAAGAAAAAAGTCCTCAGATTTGCTCCTAAATGTATTTAAATCTTACCAGTGAACATGATGCTGGTTATTAAAAAGTAATTCTGGAGAAATTAGCTTGAAGCTACAAAATTAATATAATTCATTTATTACTTGCAGCCACAAATCAAAATGCTGTTAACACTGCTGCATGCAATTTAATATGCACAGTAAGTTTCCATATGGCTTCAATTTTAGGTTCCCTGGTCACTACAGAGGCTCATTTGCAGTATGGTCTGTAGGCATATGAAGTCAGCTTGTACTTACTGGCAGAAAAGCTGTTCTAGATGGTTCCTGCATAGGCACAACACCACAGACAGCTCCAAAGCCACTAACACCGTTTAGGATTATCATATCCTGCATAAGACCATGGAACCACAGATTTAACTAGTGTTTGTAAAAAAAGCATCCATAGTCAGACTGCTACTACCAGTTCAGCCTTCTGACCATGAAGGCATATTTTTTAAAATCAATTCAGCATCCAATACCTTTTATGGAGCTTAGAAGGCCAAAGCATAACAAATACAACACCACTCTTGACTATAAAGCTTAAAAAACAACCAGAGAGCCTAATTTTTGACAAATCGGTTGACAGAGTTTTTGCATGATGTCCCCGAAGCTGTGCATACATTGTGATTAGTTTGAACACCTCAACTAGATGAAGGCAGAATGTTGCACAACTTTTCAATATGCTTGTTGCAGAACCTTTACTTGCCTGAATGAGCGACAGTGCTTGTTCAAAGTTATCTCTGTTACCCTCTCCAGGCACTAAGACCATAGCAAACTCCAACAACACCAGGCTCATCACTGCCTAAGACAGCAAGAGTGATCACAGTGGATTTCCCAGCCAGTTCAAGCCCAACTGCTTCATTGCCTCACTGAGAGCAAAAGAGACAAACTGAACTTTTTCCAAACAAGAGCAGTTTCCAAACACCAGAAGCCCACACCACTAGGCTGGAAGCTCACTCAGATCGCAGCAATATTCATCCCATTCCTCTTCCCCCTCTGGCAAAAAACTCTCCCAATGAAGTTTTTCTCATAACCAAAGTGATATATTTTAAAACACTTTTGCTTTGTTGTAAGTTTTCGGATCAGCTTTGTTAATAAAATTGTCAGAGATGCCCAGTGTGGGGTTTTTTGTAGCTTCAAGCAGGCAGTTGGCATCAGTTGTGGCACAGTGGTCAGCATGAGGTCACCAGTGAATAAGACCAGAATCTGAGGCACAGAATTCCCCTTTTTTTCATTAAGAACACTTGTGATTGAAGCCTTGCCACTTGGTTGATAAGTCAGCAGTTGCTTTGGGTCAGCACTGTTCAGCTCTGTCTGGGTTCCACTCACATCTAAGAAATCACATCTAGTACAGCCTCAGTCATACCTAAACTCAGGGTATGAGGTTGGGGCCAACAAAGAGCCTTTCACATCCTGAGACCAAGGTACATCAAGTAACAGAATGAAAGCACCTAAGAAAGATACCAATACCATTCAGAACTAGGAGGTCAAGCTCAACAGGTAGCCACTGGGTTATTCAAAAAAGAATAAGAAGGCAGAAGGTGAAGGGTCTTGATGACTGTTATTTTTCAGAAACACCTTTGAGGCATCATTAGCTGTTGGTTGTTCAGAGTGGTTGATGTCAACAGAACTCCTCACCTGGAAAACATCTTTGCCAGACCTCTCCTGGGCAGCAAAGGCATTAGCATGCCATTGCAGTCCAGCTAACCACAGATGGGAAAAACCATCAGAGATCAAAGCACTAATGAAGCTAAAGCCCTGATTCTGAAGAGGTTCAGTGAAACAAGTCTCTGATCTAACCTCTTCTAGGATTTTAGGTTATTTTGACTAATTTCTAGCTGACACTTTTGGGACAACCCCAGGCTAAATTACTGTGAAGGGAGACAGATGGAGGGAAGAACAATAGAAGTAGGCAGCCTATTATAACTTAAGCCCTACTCTTTCCAGCACTCCTGACATCAATAAGTCTTGTCCACCAGAAGGGCATCATGACGGAAAGCAGGCTCACAGAAATATTCCACTGCATTCACACAATGATTTCCTGAGATGGGAGGGAGGAGGGAGCTGCCTTTATTTTAGTACTGTCAACTGTTAGTACAGAGAGTCTCTTTCTGGTGCGTTATGTTCTCGTGAGCTGGCAGACCTGTTGGGAATATAATGAGGTCTGTGCATGCACCTCCTGGTGTGATGTTTAAAAACTCCATTTCTAACAACTTATTTCTCAGATGCTCTCCTGATTTTCTTGAGGCGTAAGGACCAGTTGACTATGCAAATGAAAGAAGAGAATGTAGGAAATGAGTTAGACACAAAGGGAGTTGCTGGCAAATGCCATTGCTTCCTCGGGGCATAATGGTAAGAGACAGCTGCTACTGCCAGCCCAGAAGCGGTAGCTGAGGGGGTTAGCACAGTTCTGCTGAAAATCTTTAGTCTGATGAATAACTAGGCAGAAGCTGCCTGCGTTTGCAAGGCAGGACCCCCAAACCAAGATCTCCTATTCTTGCTCTGCAGGTCCCCTTTACCACCCGCTGTAAACACACACAGGGGTGATAAGGAGGCATTTGTGTAGCTGTTTGCCTGCGTATTGTCTGAAAGTTCCGTGTAAGAGGAGGGGCAAGGCAGGAAACTGACTGCGGGGACGCGAGAAGCATTGTCCTTTGCAACTTGCAAAGGTGCTGTTGTAAGGACATGGAGATCCGTTTTGCAGCAAGATGTTAACGTTCTGGATCAAATCTTTTGACACATGAGCTACCTCCCTGACCGTGGAATAAATCATTCTGCAAATATTTAGTCACCGTACATGATACTCTGGTTTTATTTTTAATTTTCATTATAGAGTGATTCCCTCAAGTAATTATCACAGCAGTTGTAACTCTGATACATGTATTTTGTCTTTCTGCCCAATAAATGGTAGCAGAGTGCTGTAACTGATGTGCATACATAAATATTTTAGGACTTTGTGCTTCTTAAATTGTTTGGCAATACTTATGGTAGCCAGTAAATACTGATACTTCTCTTTCGCCTCCAAAAGAATCTGTCACTTGGAGAACTGGCACAGTGCTTGGAGTACCACTTTACAGAAAAAAATAACACAAATGTTTATTGGTGGTATTAAAGGAAATGCTTGGTGTTTTTCAGCTCTGAGCAGAATAGCTGTCTGGAGTGCCACATGTTATGATCACCACACAAAGAGAGAATAAAAATGCTTCCACAGGGAACACCCACATTACAAACAAGGGAGAAACCAAATCTCTCAATATTAAATGACTTCCAAGCATATCTCATTTAAAAAATAATTTAAAATGGCCACTGCTGAACTTTTCACAGCCCCTAAAAGAGAGTAAGCAAAAAGGGTGTGATTTTTTCTGCTGTTCCCTCAGCACTTCCCAGGACTGTTGTCAATCTCAGCTGAGGTTATGCACGCTCACCAACAGAAGGCTAGGTCCCTATGACCTTGTTTGCACCAGCAAACCCCCTTTAGACAGGTTGAGTTTTCTCAGGTATCAGCAAGCACAAACATTTTGCATTAAACTCAAAGTTCAACATGCTCCACACTTCTACCCAGCAACAAAGAGAATCATCTTGCTCTTACAGCATTCCCCCTTTTTTTCTGAGAATCATCTTGCTCTTACAGCATTCCCCTTTTTTTCTCCTCTCTCTTCTCCTCAAAGCAATTCACAGTTGTGAGTTGGCACCATGACTGCTGCTATATGCATGAGAAAAGACGAGATGAAATGTTCGCCCAAAAAAGTCATGAAGTGAGCAGAAGCCTGGTGACCTGCCTCCTGAACTGGCTTGAACCCAGATTCCTTCAACCAGATTCCAGACATATGACTGAGGTACCTTGGCTTAATGGCTGCCATGCATCAGCTGAGCCCAAGTGAAAAGAGTTTAAATTAGCCTGTGCTACCCTACATTTGCAACAGCTCAGCTGCTACACAGGAACTCATTAAGCTATGGTAACTTGCTCAAGTGTCTGAGACCTCAATCCGATGCTTTACCCAGTGGCCCACGTAACTGCCCAAATCATGCCTTCTGCCTCCATGCCAATAAATACCCTGAGCCCATCTTTCACAAAGTAAGGACGTGCCCAGGAAAATAAGCTCAGTCCAATTTTCCAGTGAGATGCTTCAGAAGATTTGTTCGGATAAGGAAAGATCCCTCAAGGATGCTTTTATTTCTTTTCTCCCTGACCTAGATGTGGACAGAGCTCTCAGTAATTCAAACAAACTCCATGGATGGCACCAGAATTACTTTCCTGTATTTATCTTCTCTTTCTTATATGTTTCCTATTCCAGCACCCCGACAAGGATTACACTATTCATTAATCTTAACTGGTGTAATTTCTTCTCCTTACGATCTCCTTAATACCTACTTTTCCAAGACACTTCAATCAACTGCTGTTTCCTTGAGGGGAAAAAACCCTTACCATTAAAAAAATTTAAATAAAGTATCTTCCACATAACCCTATTTTCGCTAAACCGTACTGACTCCTCCTTCATTTAAAAATCCAGTTCCAGACTGTCTCTATCCTTCTCTCTTCCTCTCTAAACCATCTGTTCATCTATTGTCTACCAGAAATATAGCGCAGGAAACTTCAGTTCAGCTGGTGCTGCCTAAAATGCACATCCCAATCCTTGAGCCATATCCCTCTTTTTGGAAAAGGAGGTTTTGCTCATTCTTACTTCCCTCCTTAATCTCTCTTTTGGAGTATGATAAATGCATCATTTGACTCCAGTAAGTGTTCTAGGATTCAGATCACATTAAATTGTTATGCAAAATTAAATTACTTCCGATTGTTTCATGTGGATTTCTTGGTATTTTGCAACCTGTAATATCTACCAAGAGAAATATCTGTGAAGATAATTAAGTTATATTAAATGTAGAGCAAAAGTGAATATCCCTATATTCCTGACCCACTGTACCTCTCTATCTCAAGTTTTCTAAGTCAGTGGTTTAAACCTTGAGGTAAGTGTTATCTCACTGTTATGTCTACAGGTAAAACAAAACAAGTTTGAGCCAAGAAATTTTGGGCATCTATAAATTTGCTGTAATAAGATTTGCAATTTGGCATGAAAAAGCAAGTCAGTTTACAGAACCACCAGGACATATGTTGGAGGCAGTAAATGTAGGGAGAGCAGTTACTCACAAACTCACCAAAGCAGCTCAACACAAAGCAGGCTGGTCTTCTCCCATCTGACCACGACACTATCATCCCAATTTCAACAAATAATTACAACTTCAACTTCATGCTGTAGCACACAAGTGTTGATTATCTGTTTTACCTCTGAATATACTGCAATGCTTTCCCCTAGGCTTGTGACTCCTGAGCTCAAGAGCAGCCAAGGTCAGGTTTAGCTTCAGGAGTACCTCCCAGTGCTGATAGCTGGGCTGTGCTAGCACCATGTCAGCTAAGAAAAGCCATTTCCTGGCTGAGGGGAGAAATGGGAAAGGGGAGATTGCTCTAGTTGTTTTCACCTAGTTGAGACCTGCTGCTTGTTAAGGTCAGACCCATCAGCTGTGACCCTAAAGAAGCCCATTGCTATTACCATCCTGCACTTGTTCTTTCAGCTCTCTGAGGAGATGTTTGCTATTATTTCAATATGAGGTGATGTCACGGATTTAAGGATCAGCCTGTCTGTTAGGGCACCATGCAATCTCTCCTCTACCCTACAGGAGACCCACAGGCAGGTGTCAACAGTCTCAAACTGGGCAGCAGTGGTCAGGGAAGAGCTGGCCTCAGGCTTGCTTGACATAGACTCCAAATGGCCTTCCCTGGTGGCAATTTGTTCAGATCATTGGCAGGTTTTAAAGCTGCGTATTCACAGCAAAACCTCTGGGAAAAGACCATGAAAATGTTGCTCTTTGGCAGCTCCATGAGAGACTCCACACTTCAGCTCAATCAGTAGCTACTAGAGAGATGGAGGAAATGAGATGCGAATCCCTTTCAGCAAGGGGGAAAAGGGTATCTGTCCCCAAGTGCGTTTGCCTAGCTTCCCTGCCAGGAGCAGAAATGCAAACAAAAGAAAATGAACATGTTTTATAATAAATATATTTTTTTTTAAAGTGGCAGTTGGGGCAAGTTCCCCAAAATGAAGGAGCACAGAATAACTCAGCACTCTATAAAAATTGCTGAAGACAAACCCAAACGAATCCTATTGCATTTTTCCAGAGCTGCAAGAAAGTAACTAGTTCATAAATTCCATCAGGAGCTTGGGGATTTTTGATGGAATGAGTTTTACAGTTTCAGAGGAGACTGCTTTGCTAATAATTATGTAACAGTAATTAAATCTGAAAAAGGCTGTACTCTAACTATGTTGATTTATTGCAGCTCCAACAAAGTACTCCTAGAGTGTGCTTTGGAGCGTGCACCTCCTCCCTCCAGTTTTCTTTAAATTCTCACAGAGCACTGGGTCACAGATGGTCTGAGATGCGATATTTTCCCTATTAAATTCCTAATAATCTTTTTCCGAGGCTGAGTCATGGAAGCCTGGGGATTTCTCATTTTAATTAGAAGGTTTAAGGAGCTAACTCTGTTTGAAATTTCCTCCTAGGAGATATGGGTGCAGGTGATCCCATTCAGAAGAATGACACAATATCAAGGCCAACATCTCATTTCCATATTAGATTACAGCTAGTTTGGCATGACTCCTGATCTGGATGCTGGTGATGCGCCGCCTGAGCAGGAGGCACGAACTTTTACCATTTGAAAACAGGATTATTCCAGGATTATGTCTGAGGAGATTTTAGGCTCTAGCTGGATGTTTCCTACCCTACCACAACGCTCCATCACCCTGTGTAGAAACCATTTAGAACTGTGAATTATTTATTAGCCTGATTGAAGCAATAAGTCTATATCAGTTGGGAAACAGTGGTGTTAAGGATGCTCGTACAAAGAGATTTACCATATTGTCCAAAGGGCTCATCCTCACAGTATTTAAGATACTAGTGTTTCAGATGGATTTTGTCTGCAAATGTTATAAGCTATATAAACAGAGCATTCACCCAGCAATGTGCTTTATGTACAGCTTCAGCATTTGCAGCACACGAAGAGCAACGTCCCGCCCCTGCCATCCGAAGGAGGTTATTCTTAGGCGCTCATAGCTGAGTTTGATCATTTGTAAGAATGCCTGTTGTTTAAGAGTTAGTCTGGTGTACTATTCACATGTCCCTTGATAGTCTATTGTGAAAAAAAAGCCCACAAACCTGCTTCTTGGAAGACAGCTGTTGAAGTTTCGTCAGCCTACACTGTGCAGCCAATTCCTGTGCTTTAGGAAAATAATGATCGCCTCTTATTCTTCCAGCATGGCATCCAGTTGTCAAGAAATCAGGTGAGACATTATTTGCCTTTTATAACACTAGGTAGCTTCTCAGTTTCTGAAAAGCAGAAGTGACTGCATTTGGGGGCAAAAAAAAAAAATTTCACCCACTCTAAGCTGCACCACTTAAACATGGCTAAAAATAAGATTTTATTGGTAGCAGTGCTGCAGCACATAGACTTGGCTGTGAATAGAAGAAATAACCTTTTCCACACTAAATCCTGCCAGTAGTCCCATCTCCACAAATGGGGTTTGGTGAGCCTGACGTTTTAACTTTGTAATGCATTTTAATAAGACTCTGCATACAATGGTT
>VWYK01110602.1:0-14583 GCA_013399775.1 Semnornis frantzii
GCAGATGACACCAAGTTAGGTTGCAGCGTTGATTTGAATGATGGTAGAGAGGCTCTTCAGAGGGACTTGGATAAGCTAGACCAATGGGCCAACATTAATGGGATGAGTTTCAACAAGGTCAAATGCCAGGTCCTGCACTTGGGTCACAACAACCCCAAGCAATGCTACAGGCTTGGGGCAGTGTGGNATGTGGAGGTGCTGGAGCGGGTCCAGAGGAGGGCAAGGAAGCTGGGAAAGGGCCTAGAGAATGAATCTTTGAGGAGCAACTGAGGGAGCTGGGGTTGGTTAGTTTGAAAAAGAGGAGGCTGAGGGGAGACCTCCTTGCTGTCTATAACTACCTGAAGGGACATTGTGGAGAGGCTGCTGCTGGTCTCTTCTCACAGGTAATTGGAGACAGAACAAGGGGGAATGGCCTCAAGCTGAGACTGGGTAGGTTTGATTGAACATTAGGAAAAAGTCTTTCACGGAGAGAGTGGTCAGAGACTGGAATGAGCTGCTCAGGGAGGAGGTGGAGTCACCCACTCTGGATGTGTCTAAGAGTTGCTTGAATGCGGTGCTTAGGGATCTGGTTTAAGGTGAATCTTGTATAGTGGGGCTATAGGTTGGACTTGGTGATCCTGAAGATCTTTTCCAACCTGGACATTTTCTTCTGAATTCAGCCAAAGAATTCTTAGCAGAAGAGCTTCAATGGCTGGAACTTCAGGCCTTGTTGCTCACAAAAACCTTGTTTTAAATATTCAACTCTAACCTAACTACTAGTGTGTTTCTGAAACCAGTCACTGAGCCTTTTGGGGCTGGTGTCTAGTGACAAGATGGTTTACTGGTGCTGCAGTCAAATTCCTTCCATGACACTGCAGTTCCAGATCACTTTAGCGTATCTGCACAGACAAATCAGACAAGGAAATGAAGAACTCAAAAGCAAGTTTTCTTGTTGGCAAATGGCTATTTGCAGATGTGTTACTTCCTATTTAGATCCCTCAGTGGCCTCAAGGGTAGTTGTGATGTCAGTTGGTAATTCATCGCTGTTGGGGACACAGTGCAGGAATGTTGTATTGCTTTGAGGTACTTGGGTTGTGCAGAGTGATAGTAAAGTCCATTTAGTATCATCAGGCATCTCTTTAATACTATTTTTATCTTTATTCTCGATTACTCCAGTCCAAGGAGCTGTCAGTGTGAATGATGTCTAAAGCTGTCTGTGTTTTGAATACTGTTGCTTTTAAGGACTCAAAAGTGACAGCGTCCAATAGGGAATTGTATTGACATGAAGATTTATTCCCATGGTGGTAGACACTGGTCAGAACACTGAAGAGTCCCTTGCTTGCACAGCCTGCAGTTTATACATAACCATGATAAAGCTCTCGGGAGATAAACAGATGCCCTAGTGCCACACAACAGACTGAAAGCAGGCAGAAGGCCCTCCACTGCCCTGTACCAACCTGTTTTCTCAGGTTTTTTTACTAGCTTTCTTAAATGCATAAAATGTCACCTGTTATGAGAGCTATTTCCATAAGAAGTTGTCAGGAGAAGTATCAAACATTCATGCCTTGATTGTGAGATCTGAAGTACTTCTTGCCTTACTGCAGCTTTCTCAACAAAATTACTTCTTGTTTCTTTCAGCTGGCCAAGTTCAGCAAGATTCAAGTCCCAAAACATGGCTGCTGGCCCTCCCAATGCTTCGGTGTATTCTAATTCAGGAAGAAATAGTCCCCTAACAGGAAGTCCAGGAAAATATGGCAATGCCACCTCCTTCTGTCCAGAACCTGGGAGCCCTGGGCGCTACAGTCCAGCTGGTGTCAATCATGCTGTGCTGAAACTGCGTTACTCTTCAGAACCTCCTGCCCACTAAAGCAAGGTTCATCTTCCTGAGACTTCAGTTGTATTTGAATTGGTAGAGTGGAGGAAAAAAGCTACAATGTTACTGAAGTGACATGAGGTTTGTACCTGGCTATTTATTTTTCCTCAATTGAGGACAAATGTATGTTTAAAAAAAAAAAAAAAAAAGTTGAATATATGTCTTTATGCCATATACAAGATAGATTACTGGTGATATGCAAGAAGTTAGTGACAGTGCAGTTGTCCAGTAGCTATAAATTAACCCTTGTTGCCAGTAAAGCAGTGAGCTGAACCTTTACTTAGAAGTGGTGGGATTTTGCCATCACCAGTTGTCATTGTACTGAATCTGTTAGCCCTCAATTGCATTGCTTTTGCTCGGGTAGTCTGGAGGAAGCACATCATCAGTAAAGGGAAATCTTAGGAGAGGAAACTGATGGCAAGAAATAAAATGTTCCTCCACTTGCAGGGGGAGCAGCTGAAAGTTGAAGATCGTAAAACAAAGCCTTGGGTGATGCAGCTTCATTGTGCTGAGCATAACTCTGATAGGTTGTACATAAGCAGAACTGTTTATAGCCAGCAGTTGGGTCTAGAGGGTTGAATACACACACACATTCCCTATTTGTGTGTACTTATGCACTTAACTTACACAGAAAACCTTAAGCCTTTGCTTGTTGTGAGGCTGTTAAAACACCATGACAATATTGAGTGTTTTAGTCAAGGGGCACTAGAGAAGTTGCTGGGATTCCTTTAAATGGTAGTGTGAAGGTTTAAAAAAAAATACCTAAAAGTTAGCTGGTTTCTTTTCCCCACAGAAGCTTCTAACATGAGCAGATTTTACTAGTTCTTGCACAGAAGCACATCAGCAATAATTTGAGCAATTTTACCAGCAACATACCTTAATGGTCTAGTTTGTAATGCAGTAGAGTGGTAGCCAGTGACCCAGGGCGTGGCTCCTTATTTCCCAGTTGTAAAGAGGGAGGAATAAGGACTACAAATGTTTTTTATTGAAATCTAAGCTTTTACTGTGTCTCTAGTCTTGATGTGGTAATGAGTTTTTGTTAGAGCAGTCAAAAGTTCTATTCTGTAGCCTTCTGCAAGAATGACTTGTTTGGACAGTAGGATGCTGAAACTGAAGAACGCTTTTCAAAACTCAAGACAGTTTTCCATCAAGCTAAATGGTTGTAATGTGAACAAAGGGTTCCAGGAACAGAACTCTCTAGTTCTGAGAGCTCTCTGGTTAAAAAGAAAAACACACCTCTAACAACATACATCTGAGCAGAAATCTGCCAATGCTGTGCTGGTAAATAAGGGACAGATTTAGATTCACCAGTGCCACACAGTGAGGGAGAAAGCACAGAACCACCTTGGCCACAGTTGTCAAAAAACCTGTGGTTGTAGGGTAGGCAGGAGCGGTTGGTCCCTCAGCCAGCAGCACAGGGGCTGGCCTTGAAAAGGCAGCGCTGGGCAGATTTGCTGGCTGTTGCACATGGCAGTGACTGTTGATACTCAAACGTACACCGCTCAACAGGTTCATGATCTGGAACTTAAAATCTGCACTAATGCTTTTGCAAGCTTGATAGTGCCTTTTGTAACCTTCCCCCCCCCTTTTTTTTTTTTTTATTCTTGTTCTTTTAGAAGTTTAAAACAAAAGTGGTATCCACTTACTATGGGCACATAAAATCCAGATTTTCTTCTGGGCTTTCTGGACGGAGCCTATTTTAATGTCTAAGTTTGGCTATTTGGTGTGCAGCTCTCTGCGAGGGGAGACCATTCCTGGTTTAGAAATTAGTCTTTAGAAAAGGCTTATTTAGCTCTCTCTGTAACAAAGCCTATTTCTAGTGAGCTGGACACTGGGAAGAGCTAATTTACACGGGTGTCATTCAGTGATACTCCAGACAAGCAGCTGGGGTTGGGGTGGGTGTAATTCTTTGAGAGGTTCTAGAAACTCAGAGACCATTAACCTGCTCTTACCAAAACTGGACTTTTCCTTAAGGTTCTTTCTTTGGGGCCTAGATGCAGCAGTCTCTGCGGTCTCGACTTTTTTTAGGTTCCTAATTCCTAGAGTTTGATTTTTAAATGATTTGGAAGGGTTTTGTTGGTTTTTAAAAGTTGAGGGTTTTTTTTTAATTTTAGTAATTTAATGTTAATGAAGTCTTTGTCATTCTGGAGAAATTATTGGGATGTTGAGTAATTGCCTCAAACCATGTTACAGTCAAATTCATGTGGTAAGTTGCTGTGTGTGCAGCTGCTCTTCTCCACCTGGGTCTTCTGGAGCCATCCTATGGTGATGTTGGCCTTTTGGTTAAGAGTTTGCTACAGAGCCAGGAGCCTGACACTAACTTTTAGGCTCTTCTTTTTGTCCTTTCTACCTTCCATACACTTTGCTTGCTTTTTTTTCTTTTTACTATGTAACTATGTATTACTGGTATGTACATGTAGACAGACAAACACACGCACTCCACTGCCACACCTCCACCAAACCCTTGCCTTTCACTTTGTAATTATTGTTTTGGTTAGGTCAAGGGAATATTTTCTTTTAACTTGTGTTATGTAATGTGCATAATCCAGTTGTGCTGCATCTTGAGAGGTCTTTTTTTCTAACAGTCAGCCACTGATACAGTTATTTGGCCATTCATTCTTTACAATCAGACAGCTCTCCCACACTGAGCCTGTGGAGACACTTTCACTGAGATTCATATTGCTTGAATTATGTTTTCTTGGTCAAAAATTCACTTACACTGTTACAAAAATTTAGTTTGGGTTCGTTTGGGTTTTTTTTTAATCCAAGTGTCATATTAAACCTGCAGTTACCCCACTTTCTGTTCAAAAATAAATTAGTAGCTACAACTGTCACACTGCAGTTAGTGTGGGGCACAGTGGTTGGTATCTTGACATGGCACATCGCTAACTTGTCCAGGCCTTACTGACACAAGTACTTGCATCTTTTGTGTGTGCATGCACAGTGACATGGGGTTATGCCACTGAAGACTTGAAGAAGTCTCAAAATGTTTGAGGCAAGCAGTCAGAGCATTATAAAAACGATGTACGTATTTACTTAATGGTGAATTTCCTTCCCCCTCACACTTAAGTGCCACTGAAAATGCTGTTACTTTCTGTACACATGCAAAGAGGTGGAATGGGCCCTCTGGCTGCCCACCACAAACCTATTTATTGGCATGGGGGTTGTAAAGGGTCTGTATGTAAGAGGGTTTGTGTACACACACACACACACAAATAAAAATGCACAGACTTCTCATCTGGATGGCTTTGGCGCTCCTGTTCTGTGCTGTGGTGACACAGCCCTGCAGCTCCCAAAAGCCAAAGGCTGTGCCTGGACTTGGGCAGTCCCCCTCCTCTCTAGCACAGTGCTTGCACCCACCTCTGTGTAGATGGCAATTCACTCTGAGCCAGCTACCCTCTGAAGTTTACATTTCACTAGTTGGAGGTAAAAGGACCAAGCCTGTCAGTGAACAGTTGCTCCAGACAATGTCTCAGGTGGCAGAAGTACAACAGGAGGTAGTTACGCACTCTCCCACTGAAGAGACAAGAAAGACAGGCAAGTTATTTTTATTCCAAGTGTTTAAAAAGTTAATAGACAAAAACTGTAAGTTATTCTCATTGCATCAATGAGAGATAACATTGTGATGGCTTCCTCTTGCCCCCACACCTTGCACTACAAGACCACATTTTGTTCCCTACTAGCCCCACCTTCCTTCATGCTGATGTAGCAGTCCTCTATCACGCAAATCATTAACCTTGTCTCATTCGTACAGCTCTGGCAGGAGATCGTGAACGTTTCCAGTGATAAGACAACCTGCCAAACACGTTACTTATGTTTGCTGCCCTATGGCTTGTGCTCTGTCACCCACACAGGATGGGTATGGTGACATTTTCCAGCGTTCCAGCTATTACATGAGCTCTATTACTACCCTGGTTTAAGTGCCTAGCAAATGGCCTTAAGATTAAATGCTTCTGAGCCCTCCCCTCCCCACAAAATCAAGTTCTCAGCTGCCCGTGTGTTTCCTAGAACAAGTCTGGTGGTGCCAGGGCTGTACAAAGGAGCCACTTAAAGCATTCTGCCTGACCTCTCTACTACACACTTGGCCTGGAAAAATATCTTCCCACAGATTTTTCACCCTTCAGGCACCAGCAGTTTGTTCCAATACTACAGATCCTCTGACCTGAAGTATCCCTGCCTCAAACCCATCAGTGTTGTTATTTCTCCAAGAGCCAAGGTATCAGCAAATACTGATCAAAAGGAGCCAGGTCAGCAACTGGAAGCACTTCCCAGAAAGTGGCTGCTTTCTTTCTGTCTCACTGCTACAAACATCCCCACATCCTGCTACAGGCCAAGTTTTAGTTAAAGGCTTTATGAGACTGAAAATCATTGTTCAGAGTAAAGCACTTCCTGAGGATGGAGAACACTTAGTAGAAGCAGCAGTTGATTCTAGCACCACAGCTCTGAGGCAAATGGGGGGTTTTACCCTCTTTGCTTTATGCTTAACCCTCTCTAGGCACAGTTTATACAAACTTCTTGGGGGGCAGAGGGGAACAGTGACACAACAAATGAATCCTCAACAGTTTACAAAAACTGAAGCCTTTGTCCCTCGAGCAGCAGAATACCATTTGTCACCTCTGCAGGGGCTGAAACCAGCTGGCTTGCCTTCAGTTTTAGCTGCAGTGAGCTACAAGGCTGTTCCTTCCAGAGCCCACACCAATTGCTTTCCTGCGCAAGAGAAAAGTACCCACAGGAGCAAGCTTTGGTTACAGAAATTCACACAGGGTGGGGGAAAAAAGTCAGTGCTCTTGCAGCTGCTGAGCACACAGACATTCAATCTCTGTATTCCACAGCCCCACTTTGTGTTTTGGGGAATACTTGAGGACTGGACAGCTTCAAGCTTACAAAGATTTCTTCTCGTCTGGACTGAAAGGCAGATCTGAGTATGTATGAAAGGGGCAGGGGGTTAAGGGACGTTCTGAAGATGGTATCACACTCCAACATAACGGATAAAAACCTAGTGGTACTGTAGCTGAATGGACTCGTGCAGAGACCAGAGGCAGCTGCTGGCAGCCATCAGTTTCGCTCACTCAGGTGCGTGTGATTTTCTCTGGAGGCATGAAACCTGTGTCACCCAGTGTTCGAAGTGCCACTCGTCCGCTGGGCCGGATCACCAAATGGGTTATGCTGCCATTGTTGAGAGACATTCGTAGCCAGCCTTCTGGGGGGAACTGCAATGCTCTGTCAAAACCAAATTAAAATACATAGTATTAATTCATAAACGGGTAGTAACATGACCTCACAGTATCATGACCTGTTCCAGATGAGCAAAAAAAGAAAGAAGACAGCTGTGGTCATTCTGCACCTTGCATGCGAATGCTCCCACAGCCAGTCAGCCTTAGACAAAAATCTTTTTCTTGTGCAACTGATATGAAAAGGCAGTGTGGCTACCTGGACCAGTGCCAGCAATGCCCTTGCAGAAGCAGAGCCCAGCAGATGGGTATGATTATAGCAGACAGGATTAATTCAAATCAACAGAAGGCAGAAGTTGTAATGCAGGCAGGTTGCTGGGAGCGCGCTTAGCAGCCTCCTAACAAACCTGAGAAAGCGCAGGTCAAAGTTGGTCACTGAGTCAGCTGCAGCACCACAAACCCCCAGATGGTTCAGGGCAGGTAGAGAAAATGGCTCATCATACTCTGGAATTCCTCCACAGACCAAAGCCACAAGTGGCAAACAGCACCTTAAGGCACTATTTTAGCCTTATCATCACAGGTAGGTATAGAACAGCAGAAGAGAAGTAGGGAATGAAACAGACAGGATTCATTCCTGTTGTGCCCACGTGCGCCTATGGAAGAAATTCACTACACCTACTTTCCATCATCAGCTGTGATTTCCCCCAGAAGCAGCCACAAAAGGTACTTTTGTGCTTTTGGTGGAAATGCAGCACCACAGGAAGACTTCAGCTATTCTAACACTCTTGACAGCCTCAAGAGGTTAGTGATGGTAGTAGACAGCTGGAAAAGGCATCATTGTCTTAAAAGATATTTTGCCTTAGATACTAAGGAGTAACTTAGTGTGAGCAGTCTTTTAGAAAGGCTGAGAAATTAAATAATAGCTCGAAGTCAAGCTAGATTCAAAGGGAACATGGACTGTGTGCCACTGTGCTATCAGTGAGCTTGGAATGGAAGGCAAGAAAGAGGAAACAAAGAGAAAAGTATGAAAGTATCCTGGAAAAAGCTGAAGTAGCAACCAGGCATCTATTTTGGCACAAGGAAGAGTACTGTCTACCTGATCAATAATTTTAAGTATAGCAATTTTGAGGAGCTCTAAAGCAGTCCACAGAGCAGAGAAGCCAGCATTTAACTAGCTCAGCTAAATAAAGCTAACTGAAATTGCTGTAGATATTGATCAGATTAAAGTTTAATCACATCTGTCTGCTCAAGACAAATTATCTTACAGACAGTGCTTTGTTGCTATGGAAGAGAAATAAACCAGACTCAGCTGACTGGATCCAAAGGCAGACACAGATGCACAACTGTCTTCTCCTTCATGAGCAACCTTGATGTTAGCAGAAAGATCCAATCTCCCTTCTAGTCCAATACTAGATGTTACTATGAAAACACACCAATACAACTTCCACTAGTAAAATGTTCCCAAAACTAAATCAAAACACATCCAGTCAGATGCTGTTTGTTGTCTTTCCCAACACTCCACACAGGCACTGTCCAAATGTTTATGGGAAGTAGAAGCCTATCAGAGAAACATTCAGGTTGGAAAAGCCCATCAGGATCACCAAGTCCAACTGACAACCCTACTCTGCAAGGTGCACCCTAAACCATATCCTCGAGCACCACATACAAATGACTTTTACACACATCCAGGGTTGATGACTCCACCACCTCCCTGGGTGGCACATTCCAATGCCTGACCGCTCCTAACGTCCATTCTAAACCTACCCAGTCACAGGTTGAGGCCATTCACTCTTGTTCTATCACAAATCACCTGTGAGACCAGAGACCTGGTCTCTGGTATTAAAGAGACTGTTTAGACAAACAGGAAGGTTTTAAGTCTCACCAGTTTAGCTACTTTCCTTTCAGAATTAGAATGAAAGTGTTCCAATTTTCAAGTGTGTCATGTATCTGCAGAAGCAGCTGCTAACGATACAGTCACTGACCTCCAGCAACCTCAAACAAGCCAAATCAACACATCTCCGAGATCAGCAATGCCATAAACCACCACCACCTCAGCAGCAGGCTGAGCTCTCAAGGACACAGAGGAAGAGGCATTGCTAGGCGTACCTGCAGACGATGTACCGGATCACGTTGGCATGGCAGACGAAGATCTCATAGCTGTCCTCCTCCTGCTTTGCATCCGCTCTATGAATGAAGTTTCGAAAAGCAGCCTCAATTCGAGCTCCATCTTCATAATACTGCTAAAGGCACAGAGGTGAGAATTAAACACTGCTCAGAGCAGCACCTGCCCCTCTCTGTGCTTGCAACAGGCTGTGTCTCCTAAGAGTTCTTCACAGCAAAGGTGCACACCTGAGGCCGAAATAACGCTCAAGGACCAGGAGTTATTTTAACTGTTCTGCACACTTACGGAGGGGAAAAAAAAGTTCATGCAGGTCTGTCATGAAAAGCATCACTTCAGACACTGAGTTATCACTACTGTCAATAGAAAAGATATTTAAAAAGCCAAAACCTAACAAGTAAAGATAAAAACGTAAGGAAAATGTTACCACGGCTTCTGGTTTCCAGTGAGAGACTGGAGGGTCTGGTTCTATAGGTGCTCCCTCTCTCAGCAGATCAGTGCTAATTTTTTTGACTCCTGAAATAGGAAATATACACTCAGAAAGAAGTTCTTCTTTCAGGTGCACCTGCAAACAAACCCATAACTCTACAATCAATAGTTTTCATATTCTTTCTTCAAGGAAGTCTTCCTCTCCATCCCAAAGACCATTTTAGTTCACACACTTAGCGTCAAGTCATCTCTCCAACACAACTGTTCTGTCATCAATAAGGAAAAGTTTATTTCAGCTATGAGCAGCCAGACCAGCCTGGCACAGCAAGCTGGATGTCCCCAGTCTGCTGCATCTTGAAGAAATGCACTTGCAAAGATGCTAATCTAAAGCCTTATATCAGATAATGCTTACTGCTAATTAATGCAAATACTACGCTTTTGATAGTTAACATTTGTTTCTCTGAGGAAGGACAGATGGTTTAGGTGGGGTTTTGGCTGGTATTGGGGTTTGAGGGATGGTGTTGGGGTATTCTTGTTTTCCGGGTTTTTTGAAGCAGTATATTTATGGTCAAGAGAACTGACTTTCATCTCTCTGGAGCATGTGCTAAAACACTAGACAGAATCATCTACAGTCAAATACCCTTAGCTGAGATTCTGGTATGCCTAAGTAGCAGGAAAACAAACACCACCACCCAGCCCTCTGAAAAACAACCCCAACCCCTGTATAAACAAAGCCACACACCCACAGAGAAGCTCTCCATGCCTTTGTGAGTGTGCCACTTCTTCCCCTGCACACAAGATAGCACTGCACACAGGAAGGGCCTCTTAACCTAGAAGGCGCCACACGAGAACTGCAGTTCAACCTTCTCTTGTGACAGTCTCCGCTTTACAAAATGCAAGTGAAGAGGAAGCTGCAGTTCTGCACAGCAGTAGCTACAGATAGCAGCCTCAGAGAGGCAGATCCCTCTTGTATTTTTAAAGCACTGGAAACAAGCAGAACCAGGGTTGTTGAGTTCTTTATAAGCAGGGCTGGGAGTTGGCTAAATAACATCCTGACATTAAGGGCAAGCTTCAAATTCTACTGGAAGCAGTTTTTGGGATCGCAAGACGATGCAAACTGAAGGGAGTCACACTCACCTGGGAGATGTTTGCTTATAATCTCAGTTGTTTCAGTTGCTCTGGTCATGGAGGAGTGGATAATCTGATCAAATTTT
Organism: Semnornis frantzii; assembly: GCA_013399775.1. Taxonomy (NCBI): domain Eukaryota; kingdom Metazoa; phylum Chordata; class Aves; order Piciformes; family Ramphastidae; genus Semnornis; species Semnornis frantzii. The sequence continues at coordinate 10,786 of VWYK01110602.1, forward strand.
AATCCCAAGCTTGCCAGCCTGTGTCCTGTCAGTTCAGCCTGCTCTCGACCTTAAAAAGGATATTATATAAATTGGTGATATTATTCTAAGTGCCTCACACAAACTAACAAAAGAGCTGTCCAGTAGACACAAAAGGTCTCTACCAACATCACACTTTTTTTTTCCTTTCAATAAGTAAGTGGAAAACATTTTTAACAGAGTCATTTCTTACTCAGATTAAGCTTCCTGGCTGGACAATTTCAAGTTGCATTTCCAGGAGTAGGAAAAATCAGTTTGGTTCTTTTGAATTTAACCCCCGCGAACATATCAAATATTATATATTCAGAGATTTTTGACAAAGTGTTCAATATCCCTGCTTAGCCCCATCCCAAGGGAGCCACTTCTACCAAAAGACAGTGCTGAGCCAAGCCATCTGGCATCTCGGTGTTGAGGGAGCAGAGCAGGAGACAGACTGATCCACTGACACCTGACAGGGCATTTCTCATAAAGGCAATATCAGCTTGGCACAGCTGAGAACACAGCACTGGGATATCCTAGAGAAGGTTGCATTCCACCTGCCAGATAACTTATCCTAGGCACAGGATGAGACAGGATTAAGGCTATACTTTGTTACCAGTTTAAGAGAGCATCTTAGTCCCAAAATTACCATTTCACTGCTATTTGCACACTCTGGGGGGGGGAGAAACTCAGAGTTTTATACTGAACATTTGGTACCAGGCTTCCAAAACCTCCAGCAAGCACTGCATAATAATAATTCTTCCCCTTTCAAAACAGTGTTGATACAGTCAGGAGTGTGTCTGCTGTTCTTAAAGTGCACCATTAAAAAAGCAGTAATTAATATTTGAGCCCTATTCATGGGATCAGTGAATAAAGATTAACACAGATGTTATCCTCATTTCACATAATGGATTAGCAGTATTCCCAGGAACAGTGCTTAGCAGAAAAAGTGAAATGTTTTTAATTGGAATACACCCCAAGTGAGAGGGAAATCAGGGGTAATTTTTGGGTTTAAACAGAAATCAGCAAATTTACTAACAGAAGGACAAGCCACCTTCTGAGAAAAAGCTACCCCAGTTAGTCACAGAGCAAAGTTTAAAACCTTTGGCCCTGGGGAGTCAGGTCAGCTAGCACAAGAGCTTGCTAAAGCAACATTAAGTTAATTGGAAGCTTCCTTTGTTAGGTATCTTTACAACTGAGCTCTGTAAAGCTCATCTTAATGTTTTGATTTGGAGGATCAAAAAAAACCCACAAGTTATCCATGACAACTTTCTGCCACAAAGGATCCTTACAGCAGATTAAGGTTTGGCAGTGAGAGCCAGAAAAGAGCTGACTCACTGACCTGGGCTCATCAAGACAGCATCACCTGAAAACGACTTTTTTCAAGACACCAAGTATGAAGCTTCCATCACCACCTACCAAGTGGGGTCAGAGTTCTGTCCTTGTCAGCTTGGCCATCCAAATTATACTGAGAATGACGGATGAGGAATATGTGCCTGGTGGCTTTCGCTTTGCAGTGACCCAAGCGTGAGGCAAGTTCTTCTTCCCCAGTTTCTTCATTTTTCTTCTTCAGGTTGATAAGAGACAGTGGTTCACGTCTAAACAAACATATTTAGAATGTCAGCTTTTAGACAGGGGACACTAAGATGCAGAGGAATTTGGCAGAGGGGTAGTCCAGTCTTATTTCTAGATACAGCTGAAGTACTGCAGTTGACTAGGTAGGCATTCAGGGCAAAACTGACCCAAACCATTGTGCCAGAGCTGTATAAACAAAAGTCTGCACAAAACCATGAACTTAATGCCATGGGTTAAAAAGTGTAACTGACAGAGATAAATCTGCTCTTCAGGGACACCTCTCAATTAATTCTTGGGGGAGGAAAAAGCAACAAACAACGGCAACAAAAAAAGTTAAATCCTAAAGCAAACAGATGGTGCAAACTAAAACGTATGAAAGCTACATACAGCCTTCCCAGACAAGAAGATTATAAATATTAGCTGAGACTTTGTATTTTAATTCCTGTTGATTCAATAGCTGTTTTGGGGATTTTCACTGATCTTCAGACACAGGTAGATTTAAAAAAAAAACAAACCAAAACCAGAAAACTAACTTGCATTTCTTTATTAAAAAATAAACCAACCAAACAAACCAAAACTTAAAAAATCCCCCAAGACTGTAGCTGGACAGAGCTTTGCTAAACAGCAATGGCAATGCCAGGGACTGTCTAAACCTAACTTAAACAGAAGTACCACTTAAACCACAACAGCAGATTTTCAGCTTTCTCTCAGGAACCCCTACATGCCACTGAAACACACCAGTCAGCCTGACAGATGTTTTAATTCTTCTCTGTTGTGTTTCTGCCTAGGTCATACAAAAATCAAAATTAAGGTATAGCAAAAGCTGTGTCACACCAACTGGTAGGCAACCAAGCAGCAGAAAACGAAACCTGATCTCTGATAATGTATTCACACAATATACTTCCACTGTTTGCACACTATGATGAATGGTCATTCTAGCACACTAGGCTTAACTGCTATTAGCTGTTATCTATCTGTATCTGTTCAGGCAATTGTGACAGCTGCATGACAGAGCACAAGTTCCACTTCCTGAATTGGTTAAAACGAAAAGTTACACAGGTCTGAAAGTACTTTGGAACTCCTGAAGAAAATCAACCATTTAGCAGAACCATAAAGGCCAGGATCTGAAGTTAAACAAGCAGCCTTAGCACCTCCCTCCATGTAACTAGGTATAACTTTGTTCAATTTAAGTTTTGGATTTATAATTAAGGTGGGCACTGCCCTGTTTATATAAGCATCTGATTCTGTAGCCTCTCAAAAAATCAAAACAGGATGCATTATACAATAAAAATCTGTTGGTGCTTAAGTTTGGATTTACTATTATTATACTGGAGCTTGACATAAGTATCCCCAGGGAGATAATTCTACTAGACGGAAGCTAAATGAGCCAAAGCTCAAGACAGATATTTGCACATTCTAATTAAAGAATCACAAAAAAGGGCAATTAACCCTTGGGTGACTGCATTTCAGCAATAATTATCTTCATAAGGCTTTAAGCACACTACTTTTCAGTTCCATGGTGAACACAAGCAGGAGGCCTACTACATGTCCAGCACATGCACACGTTTGTCACCTACAAGGGTGCCGTTATTAATGGCTAGATGTTCGCGTGGACATAAGCCAACACTGAGAGGCTGTTAACACCCTGCCAAAAAAAACAACAGGTGTGCCCTCTAACAGAGCTCACCTACGCCATCTCACGGAGTGAAAGCACCAGACTAAGAGGCATCTATGCCGCTTTACAGTGGGGAGTCTCTGAACTGGCATCTCTTCAGAGCTCTCAGGTGCTCCAAACTGTCAGAATTTTTCAAGACTACCCAAGGATCTTAACTACGTTCTGCTTTGAACACTTTACCACTTAACATTTCACCTGGAAACTACTCCTACCTTCTCCTGAATCAACCTTCAAGCGCGGGGAGCTCTGTGGCCCAGAGCTGTGCCTCGGCCACAGCGTTGGGCGTCAGCCAGAGTAGGGCCGGTGCTGAGGGTCTCACAGTCGCGCTAAGGCAGTGTCCGCGGGGGCGGGCAGTAGCTGTTTTCTCTCTTCGCGTCAGAGGAGAGCTTACCTCGCCCTGAACTCGCAGACACTTTTCCTCTCATAAGGCTCCGACGGGGGCGGTTTACAGGCGGCTCCCGCTGCCCCCTCACAGCTGGGGGTCCCTCCCGGCCCTTTACCACAGCCGCCGTCCAGGTAGGGGAGGGAGAACTCGCTGGCACAGCCCCGCC
>VWYK01110602.1:14626-32384 GCA_013399775.1 Semnornis frantzii
CGGCGGCGGAGGGCGGCAGCAGCAGTAAACCCGGCGGCGCGGCAGAAGCGGGGGGAGCGGCGGCGGCGGAGCCTCCCGGTCGCTGCTCGGACTCGCCACCGCGGGCCGGCTGCTTGCCCACGGCAACAGCTGAGAAGAGGACAGAGCCGCCCGCCAGCCCGCAGGCGGCCAGCGCCAAAGCGCGGCGAAACGACATGGCGCGGGCAGCAGCCGCGTGCCCCTCAGCCCTGGCGCCGAGCGCACCGCCCCGCCCCGGACGGAGCGCGGAGTGGGGCAAGATTCCTCCGCGAAGGTTTCGAGAGCGGCGCGGGGCGCCGAAAGCAGACTCAGGCGCTGGGGCTGCGCGAGCCCCTGCTCGTCGCGAAATGCCGAGCCGGCGTCACTCAGCCGTTGGGTCTGAGGCACACGGGCAGTGCCTGGGGAGCGGTCTCGGCCCTGGGCCTGTCCTCTGTGCAGTCTTAGCTCAGCCTCTCTCAGCCCGGCGGCTCAGCAATGCAGTCGGAGGCTTGGGCAGCAGGCAGAGGGCGGTGACCCTGCCGGCTCAGTCGAAAACCGGTTTCTGCCCAAGTTGGGTCACTGGAGCCCGGGCAGGTGAGTTTTAACTATCAGGTTTTAACCACCTAATTACAGGTGCCAATGCGAGCACTTGGCAGTATGAACAGGAGGTTGCAACCTTCATGGCTGAAGCATGCAGGATACTTAATTACAAGCCCGGAACTGACTTACATAGGAATCAGCCTCTTGAAGTCACCATTGGTTCCTGGCACTGGAAAACTGGGAACCTGGGATTTGGGAAGTACAAGAGCTGGATTATAGTAGGTCTGGGCATTCCCATCCCACCTCATAAAACGGACCAGTACTGTGCCCTCTTTCCTCAACCCTGTTCCTCACTTCACAAGAAGACTCCATTCTGAAGGCAGATCTCAGTTCAGCTCCACCAGCACTCTCTTGTGCAGAAGCTGTGTGCTCAAATTGGTACATTAACTATCTGCAATGCTGCTGTTTTCACCTCACCACAAAAGCCTTGGGGGAAAATAAACAGAACCAAGCACCCTTTTTCCTGAGCTGACACTGAAATCCTGCACTGATTTTTTCACCTGTTAAGTTCAGCAGTTTGCAAATGGTGACAGAAACGCTACTCAATGTGGATCTTGGGATGCCAGCAGATTTTACAGAACCTATTATTCAGCCTTTGCATATTTAATCTGGCATTCTTATCATTCCCATCCACCTGTTCCAGCTTTGACTCCGTATTCACATTCTCCACACTACAGATTGCAGTGTGTGTGTGACTCCACTAATACCCTGAGTACACAGTTTCCAGCCTCCAGATTTCAGTGAGTGAGTGACCCCAGAGCAACTGAAAACAGAAAACTGAAAGCTGTTTGCTCCCCCAAGAACAGATATCTTTTCTGCGTAGTTGTGGTGCTAACAGGACCCTTTGTTCTTCTAGGCTTAAAGCAGAACTACAAGGGTGCTGTGCCTGCCCCAAAAAATTGGTCTTGGTTACATCAGTTTCCAGCTTTCCCAGCTTAGTGTCTTTCCCCTGTCCACCACTTTGTGTCTCTGTTTCACATATAGATGGTGCAGATGGAGAAACAGATCTGGCTGTGATGCCGGTCCCTTGGCTCTTGGGATGTTTTACAGATCAACAGTGGCACCCAGGGGTCAGACAAGTGAATCAGAGACCCTGATAAAAATTTGCAATGGACTAGATGTTATTTTTCACCTCCTTTAGTTTTCTTGCCTGCCTCATTGTCTATATTTAAGGCATTCATCTTTTTTCTTATACAGCTTAAAAATTTTAATTACTTTTATTTGCTTTACCTCAAAAGTAATGTCCTTTTCATAGAGGCAGGCATGTGTATTTATACTGTGCATGTTCTTTCTTATCAAGACATCACGAGGAAAAAGTTTATTTTAAAAACTTCAAATCCAGTTTCTCATACAGAGCACATTTCCCCCCCCCCATTTCTTAGCCACTTAGCTTCCTGCAAATTACTTCTAAATCTTTCCCCCCCCATAATGCCTTTTCTCTTTTATCCCTCATAACACTCATTTTCCATTAACTGTCCCACTTGTATCCTACTTCTCCTGCAGCCTGCCCTCTAACCTGAATCTCACTTGCAGTATTTGACCTCCAACAACACACAAAAGAAGGCGAAAATCGACACCTGATACATTCAGCTGGGCTGAAGCTGGATGGGATAAACAGTGCATCTCCTTTGCAGCTCCTTAGAAGTCTCTCAGTTGCTTGAACTGAATTCTAAAATCCTATGGTTCAGTTAGAAACTTCAGAGCTATTGAAGGGTCTCTGCTTGTGCAAATATCTTAACATTTGGTCAAAATCCCACCACAGAGGTGAGTTTGCTGAGTGCACGACAGTGGCACCACACCACCAGTGACGTTTGAGACTGTTGCTAAACAATAACAAAAACTGTGTCCTCAGCAAAAATGCATTTCAGAACACCTGGGCAATTTTGTCATGCTAGAAAATGAAAAATATTGATTGCAGGCCTCAGAGCAGCATTTTGAATGCCATTCTTCTGTGATAACGCTTCAGAAGTCTCCTGCTCACATTCTGCAGTCTGTTTCTTTAGGTACTAGTGCACTTAGACACCTTATGTTAAAGGTCTCTTGAGATTACCTTAGTAATCTCTATATTTAGTAAAGTTTAGAAATTTTATTTTTAATTAGATTATGTTTACTGTTTTGTAAAACTTGCAGTTCAATTAGATAAAAAAAAAACCCTCACATTTATGGAAGTGTTACCACTAGCTTGAATATACAATCCTGCATTACATGAGTAACTACATCTTGTTCGTTGTTTTTTTACATAGATTCATCCTGCTACTATTCTAATCCAATTTTATTGTATTTTATTTCAGCTGTGAGCAGAAAATCCATGTAGAAGGATAGCAACCTACTGATGATACACACTAATGGAATCATTGTTAGCTAAACCAGCAAATGCTTCTTCTATGATGCCAACGCTCAGGGATGATTCCCAGGGAGTTATCCCATTTCTGTGGCTAGATGCAGAGATACCTTTCAGTAAGGTGCTCAGGGTGGCCTCTTAACTGTGTTGTGACCAGAACAAAGCAAAACAGAAGTCAGAAAGCCAAGCCGGGTGGCAGAGAAGTCAGTAGAGATGTGGTGTGACAAATGGTGTTGCTTTCCCTTGGCAGGCAGAAATACTCTGTGGTGACAGCTGGAGCAGCAGTAGCCCTTGGGGTTACCTTCACTAGGAGTAAGAAGAACTTCTGTTTTCTATATGGGACCTGAATCACTTCAGGGATGAGTCACTGTTTGGATGTTTTACCATTAGCTATAGGTCTCTAGCCTATGACTGGCAAGTAAAATTTATGAATGTTCAAGCATTTATTTTTTAAACAAACAAAGTAATAATATTTGAAACAAGGAAAATGTGGGTTTGGAAAAGCCTTTTGCATGACCCCAAGCACGTTTACTCACCATTTATCACCTTCCCAATGTAAAATAAAAACAACCTGTAAATTTATTCTCGAAAGAGACACGAGAGAGAGAAGTCAACATTATGTAATTTCATCCAAATGGATTCAGACAAATACTGTGGACTTACTGCTGACTTTCTTGAAGGAAATATTGATGTAATCTTAGCCTTCCTCAGACCTAGCAAAATTTAAATGATACGCCTATTTAAATTTGTGGGTTATAAAATAATGCTACTTAAGCTCACTGAATATTTTTTTTTCTTCTAGAGCAAGAAAGAATATTTTTAAGTAACTTTGGCTTATATGACTTGACCAGTTAAAAAAAGTGAAGATTTTGAAGCATATACTGATGTCCTGAGCATATCTGACTGCCTCACTGAAGGGTAAGCACAACCACTCAAGTGCTGTGTTAGTTAATTATAGCACAGAATTTAGGGAGATTTTGGCCTGAAAGGAACTCACTATATATATTTATATGTATGATAGCAGTGATTCAGACCTTGTGTTTAATCTAGGTGTTGTGAATCACCCACTCCAGGATCATTCAGATTTCTTTTGATCAGGAAAAAAAAAAAAAAGAGAGATAGAAGCTCTATTAAAATTAAAGATTCATCCTCTTCCTCAGACATGTGCTCTACAAGCATATTTAAAACCTTCACCTTATCCAGAGCACAGAAAGTCTTTATATCACAAAAGATTAATCCATTTCTTACATTTACAGTCACAGTCACCATCTTTCTAACTGAAGCAGACTGAAAAGAGTTTCTTTAGTAGCTCTGGTTATCACTAGTGAACTGCATGAGGTTCAACAAGTCCATGTGCAGGGTCCTGCATCTTCTTGGATCAGTCCCAGGCACAAATCCAGGCTGGGTGCAGACTGGGTTGAGCGTAGGCTTGAAGAAAGAGACTTGGGAGTGTTGATTGAGGAGAAGCTCACCAGGAACCAGCAATGCTCTCATGCAGCCCAGAGGGCAAATCGTGGAGTATGGTCAGCAGGGCAAGAGAGGGGAATTCTGCCCCTTTGCTCTGCTCTGCTGAGATCCCACTTCACATACTGCATCCAGTTCTGGTGTCCCCAGCAGAAGAAGGACACAGAGCTGTTGGAGAGAGTCCAGAGGAGAACACAAAGATGATCCAAGGGCTGGAGCACCTCTGCTATGAGAACAGGCTGAGGGAGATGGGTTGTTCAGCCTGGAGAAGGGAAGACTCTGGGGGGAACCTTAAAGCTGCCTTCCAGTGCTTGAAAGGATCCTACAGGAAGGCTGGAGAGGGACTTTTCATAAGGATGTCTAGCAACAGGACAAGGGGGAATGGTTTGAAGCTGAGGGAAAGCAGGGTTATACTGGATCTTAGGAAGATCTTCAGTATAAGGGTAATAAGACTCTGGAACAGGCTGCTCAGGGAGGTTATGGATGCCTCCTTCCTAGGCGTGTTCAAGGCCAGGTCATATGAGGCCTTGAGCAGCTGAGTCTAGTTGAGAGGTGTTCCTGCCCATGATGGGGAGGTTGGAATAGAGGATCTCTGAGGTCCCTTCCAGCGTAAGCCATGCTATGTACTCTATGATTTCAAATGCAGCTGTGAGGAACAGGTCTTCTATGCTGTGACTGATTCTCTTTCTTTACTCCTTTTAAGGAGTAAGGCCCCTTAGCACACTATGAATAAAGTCTCATTGACACTAAGAATTTAGAAGACATCTCCTTGCAAAGTCTTGTACTTCCTACACCATTCCAAAATGGTTGTGACTGCAACAAAAGAATAAAAGCCTGTCTGCTGCATATTAGTGCTCTGAAGCCTTGCCTCTGGCAGAAGGCATGGGGAAAGAGTTGCTACAGAGGGCAAGAATAAATACTTATAACAAACTCCTTTGGGGAAGGGTGTAGGAGTTTGTGCTACCTGCCAGACCATCAGCTGCTCCAGAATCACACAGCTGTGTGCCTTGAATGCTCCAGAGCAGTGCAGATTTCTGAAAATGGATGTCACCCCATCAGGTATGGGGCATTGTGCTTTCAGCTTTAGGAGTCCAACAGGTTATTGTCAGAGTCCTTCTCAATATCTTAGCTTTCAGTCTTTTGAAACCAGAAGGTTTCACTCTATCAAACAGTTACAAACCAAAAGACACTAAAAATATGCCTGTGACAAGAAAGACCTAAAAAGTAATTTCTGAACTGCTAAACTCATTTTACTATCACAATCTCAGCTCTTTTGTGAACACATCCAGTTCTGCCCCTCGTGAAACTTAAGAGTTTCTAACAGTAACACTAACACTGCATTATCTAATGTAATGCTCTGATGAATGATGATGCATCACACCAGAAGGGTTTAATTTGAAACAGATGGTCTAAGGAGTGGAAACATAAGCAAAGTATTTTACTGTAATCACTACCCAGGAAACAAAAGGAGATTTGATATTATTGCCTCAAGGACTGCGCTCCCCCTTCAGTATTTTTTGTCTTTGAGAACAGTAAACTTTTATTTTGCTTTTGAAGGTTAGGTGCTGCTGAGAGCTCACAACAACAAAACAGAACTCAGGCAGTTCTAATCCTCATTAGCAAGTGAGAATTTGCTTTGCTGCTTTTGCAAAATTCAGCTGATCTCTCTTTACGCCATCTCTCTACTTTTGTTCTGTTTCAGAAAGAAAAACAAACAAAAAACTTCTACTCATTACAAACTTTTGTTGCATTTGATAGGAAAAGTTGCTACAAGTGCTTAATATTTAGGCACCACAGTCTATGCCTAAGCCCAGCAGCACTGTTTTTACGTGCACTGTCAAACCATTAAAAGACTTGATCTATAAAATTCACTTAGCAGGGAAGAGAGCACTGTGCTTGCAAAGTCATTGGAGGCAGTGATGTGACTAATTAGACAGTTTAGGAGATTTCTAGTTACACAGATTCATTTAATGCTTTACAAGAAATACAGAAGCAAAATCCTAGCTGCCACCAAATGGAGATCCTTTCCCAGCTCTGCCAGGAGATGTTTCAGATATTCCTTGCTTTCAGAAAAATTACCCTGGGGATGAGCTTGGCACAGGCTGTCTAAACCCCACTGTTCCTTTTTTTGGAAACAAGCATTTAAATGCAGTGTTTTCACACACAGGCTGCGTTGAGGCTGTGGAGACAAAGCCCTGGCCTGAAATAGTTTTGGGGAAAGTGATGCTAACCCCAGGTCTGGGAGTGTGCAGGATAGTCAGCCACACAGGGGACATTCTCTGCTGCTGGCACAGCAGGAATAGCAGCTGCAGCTCAGATTTAGATGGATGAGCTTTCCAAACAGACAGACTAAAGGCCAGTCCAAGGAAAGCACTGGCTTAGACTGCACCTAACCTCAAACACGAGTAATTTTTCTGAAGTCAGTGGACCTCATCCCAGTGTTTAAACACTCCCCCAACACATATACACTTCTCAGGAGGAATAATGAGCTTTGCACTTAACATTTCTCAGGTTTTGGAAAGGTAGCATTTTCCAAGTTTTTCTCTGATGCAGAAGATCAATTTTCCAACCCCCCCCACCNCATAAGCAAGTGTTTACTTGAGGCTTCAGCATCTTGGGGCCTTAAAAATCCCAAGTATGGCAAGATCAGTCCAAACAGCTTAAGAAGTAAGGAAAGTTAATGAGATAGTCAATTGTGTAACACAGGTGTGTGGATCTTATTACACATTAGCCACACTATCTTGCAAACTTGCTTATAAAGCCAAGACCTAAGAATTCCTTAGTATTTATTGCTATTCTCTTGATTTACTGTGTGACAGTAATAAATGGCCTGAGAACACTGCCCTGGGTGCTCTACAAAGACTGTGAGCACAGGCTCCTTTCAGACCCTGTCTAGATGAATTTCACATTGTGCTTGCTGGGTTTATACCTCCAGGACAAATAGTACTGGAACAGTGTTTCTCAGGAAAAAAGGGATGTAAGGTACATCTACATGACTGATGAGACACAGAAACAGTCTTGCCTCTGCTGACAGAGATGATGAGCAAAGCATCAGACTAAGTAGTGCTGTCTCCCTGAGAGTGTGCTCAAGAGCCATTGCTTGCAAACAATAGGAGTTAGCACAGTTCTTGTCTTGGCTTACGATTTTTTTTTCCCTGAAAACAAAATGCAAAATTCAGGACTGAGGAAGCAGAATTAGATCTCAGATAGACAAATCAGCACCTGGATCCCATGGAAGTATTCCAAACTGTCCTTAGTATAACTGGGAGCTGTCCTGTAGCATAACACACACACTCCCAGAGTCTCAGAGCCTCCTAGTTGGGAGCGGTACATAATGACATTGTCACCTGAGAAAGATTTTTTGTGTTGGTTTGTTTTTCCTGATCAACAAGCAGAAAATCTTGGAGAGCATCTTCTCAGATTACAATACTCATTACTACACATTGCCTTTCTGTCTCATTCCCAACACTAATAAGCACAGGACCTAATTATCCCCATTTATAAATAGTTTTCTTCATCCTGTCTCTGTCCAATAACATTTTGGCAGACATCCTCAGCAGAAGATTGGAAATTTTATCCCTGCCAAAAACTATTGCTGCTGATGAATCACAGCAAACACAACTGAAAGCCTGTGGTTGCTTTTATAAATATCTGTGCAGATAAGGATGGATGTAAATGTATGTGTGTGTATATATATCTCTGTGTGTGTATAGCAACTTGGAAATTGCTGTGCATGTAGATCAGGCAAAATGGCACAGTGGTTTCTTCTCTTTCCAAATGATGTTACTGAGCTCATTCAAGCAAATTTCTGCTAATGCTTTCATGCATTTCCTAGGGAAAGTTTAAGGACCGTCAGGTGAGAAGCAGATCTCTGCATTGAGCTAGTCTGACCACCACATTAGTTTATCAGAGTTACCACCTGCAGGGCTCAAGTGATGAATTTACTCTTGAGCATGGAATTAGACAGTCATGGACCACCCAAGGAACTAGGCTTCAAGAATTAACTAGTGTCAGGCTGGACTAAAGGGAGCTTTGGTTTCACGTCCTCATGCAGGAGAGGAGAGTTAAGGCTGTGCTAAAGGACACCTTAGTTGCTTTTATCTTGGTCCTGTGGTAGTTTACTCTGGTTTCTTGAAAAAGCTCTGCCATGTGTTTTCATTTGGCTCTTTAGTAATTTCACGTAGGGTTCACTGTTTCTTGTACTGCGGGAAACAGATACTCAGTCTTTCTTTGCTTCCTCCATGGCATTATGTCATTTATCAGTTCGAAAACAACTGGGTTCAAGAGAGAGTTCTTGAGGGGAGATGCTCCAGAGAGAAACACTTTGAAGAGAATTGTTTTTCTGTCGTGATTTGCAACTAGCACTTTATTGTTACAATTTGGTATGATTTACCAGTGCTTTTGCTTCAAAAAGAAGGAATGTATGACAGTTACTTAGCTGAAATGAACTACAGGTTCATAAGCTAAAATAATTTTTGCTATTCATAGCAATCTGCAGAATCGCAGAATGTCAGGGGCTGGAAAGGACCTCCAAAGCTCATCCAGTCCAACCCCCCTGCCAGAGCAGGATCACCTACACCAGATCACACAGGAACACATCCAGGGGTGTTTTGAATTATCTCCAGAGAGGGAGACTCCACAACCCCCTGGGCAGCCTGTTCCAGGGTTCTGTCACCCTCACAGGGAAAAAAATTCCTCCTTACATTTCCATGAAAATTCCTATGCCTCAACTTCTACTCATTGCCCCTTGGCCTGTCATTGGGCACCTTGGTCTGTCATTGGGCATCACCCAGCAGAGCCTGGCTCCATCCTCCTGGCAGTCATTTATAGGGAATTCTTTTTAGCATATGTGCAAAATCCACATTCAGCAGGCATTGCTGTAGCAAGCTGAACTACACAGTGCACATTTTATGCAAGTTTTTTTTCATGTGTTTCAAATCTTCTGTAACAGTTTTGTATTTGCAAAATGAAGAATAAGAAGCAATTTACTGTTCTTCCAGATTGAGTTTATGCTTTGTAATTAATTTAATGTCATATAAAACATAACTTTGAACTGTAAACTGGCTTGGAAAAAAAGAATTACTGATGTTTTCTTGCCAACTTCAGCAATATGAGGAGGGGACTTACTTTTACAATCCTTCACTTTGGCTTTTTTTTTTCAGTGCACTTAAGACACATGGCATTGAAAGGCTTAGATATTGCTTAAAAAGAAATTATACCCTTTATACTGAAAGTGTCACCCCAAGAAAAGTTCAGAGAAACACAGAATTGCCAAAAGCTGATGGCTGTCCTGTGAGGGCAATTCCCTGCCAGCAGCTTTCAGTCCCCAGACAAACCTGTCGTAAGATTCTGATGATTTATCTTATACCTCTGCCCTCGTCAAGGCCATGCCTATATTAAACTCTTCTATTTGTCTGCAAAATAATGACAGAAGATCTCTTCTTCCTGCTCCAGATGGATTTCCATGTACTTAACACATGCTGCCTGACCCAGTCAAGCAATCCTTCATGCTGATAGAAACCGGAGGAGATTTTTCTTTCCAACAACAAATCCAACTGCCCTTTGCTTTTACCAGGGCCTGTTCCATCACGTGGCGGCCAAAGGTACTTCTTCTGCCTTTGTCATTACCTCTGCTTTCTCTTTGACCTGACCTAGGGACTGTAGGAATGCCCTCTGAGGTCCCACACATCTGCCACAAGGCATAGCATCTATGGGTATGGTCATCATATAGCCTCTACCTAGCAGCAGGTATGGTCATCATACAGCTCTACCTATTGCCAACAGATTTCAGATGTGGGAAGAGCAAACTGCTTAAGGCAATGAAGCAGATGGGCTCTTGGAATAAGGATGGTGCTGTGTGGGTATTACACAGAGGGTTTGGATTGTAAGGAGATATGCAGGAGGTCAAGAGAAAGATGGAGGCAGAAATATCTCTCATATATTTACAAAACCAGCTCTCCACAGCCAGCGTAACACTCCAAGACTACTGCCAGCAAGACCTATCACACAAACACCCAAGAATATGACCTGTACTGATGCTTTCATTCGAGGTTAAATATGCCCCAGCTCTGCCCTTTTCCTCCTGGATAGCTATGGGATGCATCTGCTTGGCTCCAGCTGCACAGCTGAAAGCAGAATGATGAGGTTTGAGCCTCTCACAGACACATTTGTGAGGTCAGGAAGTCACACCTGATGCTGCGTGAACGGGCATGTAAAGACGTTCAAATGAGCAGTAATTTGTAGTGCAGCTAGGAAGTGGTGCCAGAATGCCTGAAGCCCATTCCTGTGCCTTAAATGTAGACCATGTTTCCAGCTGAACATCTAGCTGGTACATCTCTTAACACTGGGCAACTGCCAACAAGATAGCAGTGCAAAGCATGTGCATTTTGATACAGAAGATTCCGGCCAACAATTGAGCAGTTTGTCTGCGCTATGTCATAGTGTGTCTAAGAAATTAGTCATAACCAAGTACCCCCTATTTATAACTACTTACTTCTCTGTTCTTTCAGACATCTGTCAATGGAACAGTAAGGGCTGATCTCAAGGCCAGACAGATTCATAACATTTGAGCTGCAAACCCAGGATCATGCTCTTACCCACCAAATTTACTCGGACACTGCAGTTTCTACAAGGTGAGTTTTTCCTATGCAAAAGTAGCATTGGATTGTGTTTATAAAATCCCCCACCAACAAAACCCCTTTTGCCATCTGTTCAAATGACTGTACAAGAGAAAGAGCTGACAGCAAAGCTGTACTCCTCTAAACCACCTGTGCCAGGACCAGAACTGGATTATGATGCCATTTCATGAGCTTCCACAGTCATCTTGGATCCAAAGATCCCCATCTGCTCAGCACTTAAGAAACTGGAAGAGGCTTTCAACATGTGTGCTCCATGGCTGGGAGGTTTGCTTTGTAACTGGCACACACAGGGGCTGCCCAATTCACATCCATTAAAGCAGTGACTGTAGGAAGAAAATCCTGCCCAGGAGCCACTTACTTGCACACCACATGAAAGAAGAAGCTGGAAGGCAGAAGAGCACCACATTGCTGCTTCACTAGGAAACAGAAATTCCTTCTTGCTGCCTCAAAAATGGCTACATGAAGAATCACAGAATCACAGAATGTCAGGGGCTGGAAGGGACCTCCGAAGCTCATCCAGTCCAACCTCCCTGCCAGAGCAGGTTCACCTATACCAGATCACACAGGAATGCATCCAGGTGTGTTTTGAGTATCTCCAAAGAGAGAGAGACTCCACAACCCCCCCTGGGCAGTCTGTTCCAGGTTTCTGTCACCCTCACACAGAAAAAAAAATCCTCCTCATTTTTACGTGAAACTTTCTTTGCCTCAGTCCGTTGCTCCTTGTCATGTTTTTGGGCATCACTGAGCAGAGCCTGGCTTCATCCTCCTGGCACTCACCCTTTACATATTTATAAACATTGCTGAGGTCACCTCTCAGTCCCCTCTTCTCCAAGCTCAAGAGCCCCAGCTCCCTCAGGCTCTCCTCATAAGAGAGATGATCCATTCCCTTCATCATCTTTGTGGCTCTGTGCTGGACTCTCTCAAGCAATTCTGTCTTTCTTGAACAGGGGGACCCAGAACTGGACACAGTTCTCTGTGTTCTCTGTAGTAGGGACAGAAACTCCATTAAAAATAGCTGGCCCCAAAATGAGATGTGTTTGTGAAACTCCACTTTCCCCTTTCTGCCCTGCTGTGGGAAAAACAAATGACAAGTTTGCTCCAGGTTAGAGGCTTGAAGAAGTCCTAATGTCAATGAACCACAGCAGTGAGTTAAATCCTGTGGGTGCAATTCCAAGTGGCCTGCAGAGTATAATGACAGTCCATTAATATTAAAGGAAAAAATACCACTGATTTCAAGGGAGCTAAGATTTCAGTGTGAGCTAGGAATGGCATTCACAAGCTTAATGTGCTACTGTGCCACACTGAAAGCAGGAATTCCCATTTTAGGTGTTCATCTCAAATATTCAAGGCTTGTGATTTTGATGTTGCAAGCCCTACATTGCTGACTGTGTGTAATGACATGACTCATTGAACACAAACTCATGGGCATGCTTTAGTTCCAAAACAACAATGCTAAGTAAATGATGGTTCTTCATTTGTATGGAAGGCTGCTTTGTTCTTTCAAGTGTTCCAGGCGTTGCCCTTTCTGCAGCTAATCAGACATATCCTCCCCATCATTTCTTTCAGTTACCACTGAATTCAGTGCAAGGATTTCACACACAGAGACAACGCTCAAATGCATCTTTGAAAATCCTGTGCTTACCCCATGCTGAAGAAATCACAGAATCACAGATAGGTGCATAGATAGTACAAGTCCTGTGTGGAAGTTAGGAGTTTAAAGGTGTGAAATAAACGTTAGGAGGTAGGATATGACCCTCAGGGTTTTCACATGGCGGATACTTCACAAAGTGTGCTCAAAGGAAGGGCTTTGAATGACTTATAATTGTAAATTTGTTTTATTTCAGAAAGGGAGTATCTATCTTTTAAAATAAAGACTTATCTGTGGTATCCCTGTCGCTCTAAAATGCAGCTAAACTCCTAGAAGGGCTAGTAACTACTTTTACTTGAATGTATGTCCACAGTTCTGTATGTAACACATATACATAGGCATTATATATACACATATATCCATAAGGCACTATAAAATGTACCATCACTTCTCTAGGGCTGCTTTTAATCTGTAAAAGTAGATCACAGCTCTTCATAACATTTGAAATGTCTAACCAAGATGTTTTAAAAATGTTTCAGGGTTACAGAGATTATCAGCTGTGAAATAAGTCTCACTTTGAAATTCAAGTCATTGTGACAGAAGTATCTATTTTGACAGTAATTCTAATCTATTTATTATAGAACTGCTCCTGTCTTAAAAGATGTATTCACCTGTAGGAATAGTTTCCTTTGTCTCTCCTTACAACGTTCCAAAATGTGAACTGAAACTTGGCCTGCAGATTAAAAAAATAACAATAATGGAGACATTAATACAAATGTGGCTAATTTATCCATTTCTTAGAGAAAGAGGAAAGCCAAGATTGCTGTAAGCCATGATATGTTCAAATAAAACACACCAAAGCAGATCACAGGCTTATAGGATTCTGTTTGATGTAGTGAGCATCAATGGAGCCTGCTGATTACAGTTTTGGCCATTTTATATATAAGGTAATCTCTGCCTTGTGAAGACAAGACAGACAGCACACAAACATGACTGGCATTTATAATGAACATGCTTGAATGGATCTGTGCTTAATGCAATTAGCCTATATATGCAAATTATGGCATCAAAAACCCTGCAGCAGCTGCTGTTAGGAGGGCTCGGCCATTCTATGTGTTGGAAGTCAGTCTTGCAGATCAAATGGGGATATTTTCAAAGACTAGAAACAGAGAGAGATATTTAAAATTGTACATCTATAGCATGTGTAAATCCAGATATCCTGGATGGAACATTTCAACAAATACCAATATAACATTTTTTAACCCAGAGTTACTCTCTAGTGAGGATGCATAATTGTGCTGGACCACAGCATCCCTCTTAACCCCACAACTTCAATAAAGATCAGTGCAGAAACCTTCATTTAACATTATTCCATTGGTCATAACTAGGACACACTCTTGAAGACTCAGCAGATTTTCTCCTCTACCATAAGCACCTTGAAAATTAGACTTAACTTGCAATCACTAAAGGTGTCTAGCAATAGGACAAAGGGGAATGGTTTGAAGCTGAGGGAGAGTAGGGTTAGACTGGATCTTAGGGAAGAAGTTCTTCAATATAAGGGTAGTGAGACTCTGGAATAGGTTGCTGAGGGAGGTTGTGGATGCCTCCTCCTGGGGGTGTTCAAGGCCAGACTGGATGAGGCCTTGACCAGCTGAGTCTAGTTGAGAGGTGTCCCTGTGGTGGGCAGGGAGGTTGAATTAGATGATCTCTGAGGTCCTTTCCAACCTAAGCCATTCTAGGATTCTATGAATTTTGCACTGGAATTGGCCTTTCCATTTCTATTGTTTCAGTTCATGTTTTGGTTCAGTGGAAGAGGGCAGTACACCATGAACCATCTTGGCAAATGAATGCATCTGAGGTGCAACTCATCAGGGTAGACCAGACACTTGAAAATACCAAAGTGACTCAAAGGTTTAAAAAATATATATGTATTACGAGAGCCACAAAAAAGGTTACAGACAGAGCTCCACAAAGCCTGCACAGATACATTCCAACAATTCAAGGTGGCAGAACAGGTGAAATACAGACCATAAAAACGGTTCAACATTAACTTTTCCAGACTGTCAGAGACAGCAACCTTGACCCCATCTTTCCCACACACACACAAAAAAAAAACCAAAAAAACAAAAAAACAAAACAAAACAAAACAAAACAAACTCAAACCTGAATATCTATATATCTATATATCTATGTCTCTAGTCTGGACCACAGATAGAGTCCAAAGAAAAAACCACGTTGCAATTTCCACATTAGGCTTCTAGGAGAATAGGCATCATCTGAGGAAGGTCCATTGTAACGCCTGTGAGGTGATTATCTGAGGCCATGTTGACAGAACATGATGCTTGGTTAGCAATTTGAGAACAGCAACACCACACAGTTCATTTGCTGCACGTGGCTACCAACACATAGCTCTGTGCAGGCCTTCCAGCTGACTCGAACCAAACTAAGTAGTTACCTGTGTTCTCTTTGATTTGAAAAAGCAAATGGAAATGGAAGAGATTAGGGCAGTCCCTGCTATCATCGGTCTTAAAAACTCAAGACTTGAAGACTCCTTTAATGTCCTTGCTTACAGACACGTTCAGAGACTCTGTTAATGACCTTCAGGAAAATATGCCACCCTGAGGCTTTTTTCCCTTGTACACTTCAGTTTATGTCTGCATCCAGTTTTGACATAGGGGACCAAATGCTGGTTGTGTATCAGTGCAGTATTTGGCCCAGAGTTTCAAAGTCTTTGCTATTCAGACTTTCCTATGAGGTCAACAAACAAAATAGTAAAAAAAAAACAAAACCAACAACAAAATATTAAGGCTTCAAGTAAAAATATTTCTTCTCTCTCCCACCCATGTAGTAAGGTACATTTAATTTCATAATACTCAATATATTATACACTTAAAGATATAGAGATCCAACTTTTCAAGGCAGATTGTACTACAATGAAAACCTGGAGGCTAAATGGGACTGCATGAACAGGGAACGAATGGCTAATAAGATGCAATATGCAATGAAAACTGATGCATAAACTAAACAAAAACTATTGCTCTTTTTTAAATAAGTAATACAATCCACAGCTAAAAATTGAAGAAAAAAGAAAGGTTACAATATTTAAGACTCTGAAACATGAAATAAACTTGACCAAAAAAATAAAGAAGCTGCTTTACAAGGTGTGTTAACTTGCTCTGGATTTTCATGGCTGATTCTCACCTACTGTAAATTAGCATCACTTAAATGAGCTTTGATGGAGCTGCACCAATTTACACCAGCTGAAGATATGGCCTGCAGTGTCTGCGAAAACGGAGACTGCCTGGGCAGAAGAACCTTACTGCTAATTTGTAAACTCTTGAAGAATTAAATTTTAGCATGGGCTGGATTCTGCTCCAAAAATTAGACTTAAAAAATAGGTCCCCAGTCTCTTGACAGGAGCTATGGAAACAGACACTTACACTGATGAGAAAATAGCTGCAGGTTCAGTGCCTTGGATGGAAATGAGGCTGGATTTGCTGCATGCAATCTCCTGTTAACAGTTCTGCTTAGATTATTATTTCAGAAGATTTGAATAATTTACTTCAGGCTATGTGCACTGAATTATATGCAAACCTCAAAAGGAAAAAAAAAAACAACTTTGGTACCATTGTAAACCTATTAACAAGCTGAATATCTCCCATCTGTGGGTAAAACTACTCACAAAATATAGAACCCTTACATCTGAACCTGTAATGACACAGTGCATTCATTCTATCTCCCTTACCCCCTGTGAACTATGTCAAAATAACCCTGGATATTAGTGCTTCATACACACAATATTGTGTTTAGTCTTACTGAGAAATTCTCTAACAAACTAATGTAGTTAACTTCAAAGGCTCCTCGGCCCTTCAAGTTCCTCAGTAGCTTTTTTTGTTTATAAATGCCAGGAGAAAAGAACAATCAAAGTGGAGCACCACTGGGATGCAAATTTCAAATATTACAATGGTGCATATTTTCAGCCTGCTTGCATGAATTTCATGTACGTATTCAAAGATACATGATAAAATGTGCCCTTGTCTAGCTTCAGCCCAAAGTCACTGTGTCCCATATCCCCTCTTTTCCAGGGCTTTACATATGGCATACCTGATACTTTGAAAACAAGTAAGTCTTGTGATACTCTATGCACCAGAGTGAATTCCAGTCCTTGAGGAAGTACTGCACCTTCCCGAGGAGATAACATCAGAGTATAGTTGCAGATTTATAACAGCTAAAGATGGAAGAAATCTGTAAGGCCATCTGGTCTAGCCCCTTGCCCCTGCAGGCTCACCTCTTACAGAATTGCTTTTAATGACTTGTCCAAATACAGTCTGACTGTCCTCAACAGTCTCCAATACTTTGCCTCTGAAGACTGTTCCACTGCCTCTTCCCCTCATCTTTTCTGCTCCCTTCCAAATGTGGACTGTTGGTTACCAGCGACGATCCCTTGATTTACCTTTGGTTTAACATCTTTTAACTAACATACTTGTGAAAATTTCATACTCAATTTCCACGTCATTGCTTTGCCAGTGACATATTTTTTAGCCCTTCCCATCAGCCAGTCCATCCAGTCTTTTAATATGTATTGCTCCATCTATACCTGATCCAGTGTGCCAGTATCTTTGTGGTACTGTGGTGTCTTCAACTAAAGACAATATTCTACGCCAGTGTGCAAATCTGCATAGAAAGACTCTTGCTTCTCTGCCCTGCCATGTTCCTGCACTAGGCATTTAGAATATCACCAAGGCAATAAGATGCACACTGCTTTCTAGCTCACTCTCTCATCATGCTGGCCTATTGCAGCTGCATTGCTTTCCAGGTTTCTCCCTTCGGGCCACAGACAGCATTGCACAGAGAGATTATTAACTTTCTTATGTTCTCTTCATCCTGTCTGTCCAAAAACTGATCTGATATGCAAGGGCCATAACAAGCATGTATTGTAGCAGATGTTAATTTATCAAATCAAAAGAGAAATTTTAATCAGGCAAAACTGAGGTCAGTATTTTGCCTTCTGGAATAATTAATCTCAACATATATGAAAAAAAGTAAGACGTTATCAAGACAGTCTGAATTGTTACCAAATATCTGGAGACCTCTCCATTATAGTCAAGGACTGAAAAGGATTCAACCCCT
>VWYK01110602.1:32825-44464 GCA_013399775.1 Semnornis frantzii
TTTCTTAAATAGTAAAATTGTTTTAAAATCCAACAAAGTAAATGCAGTTTTCTGGAGACAAGAAAAGGAAACCTCAAAATGTTAAACGGATTTGATTGATATTATTTTAAAAAGTTGTTCCCAGGGGAAAAAAAAACAAATGGAATATCCTTTGTCTAACAGTACTGAAGACCAGAGGGAATGTGCTAGTAATTAGGCAGAGAGAAAATTTATATCCATTACATGTACTTCTTGGCTCAGTTACACACACTGTAAATGCAACAGATCATGATAACCTTGCTGCAGGATTACACAGGCGGCACCAGGGCAAGGCAGTAAACCAGGTTATTGCCTAAATCCAACAGGTAATAAGGTGGGTGCAGGGAAAGCAGCTGACAGCTGTTTAAAATATGTTCCCATTCAAACATTTATTTTCTTATCTGCTTGCTTTAGTTTTCTGAGTCAGAGAAACCTTCAAAAACCAGAGGGAGCAAGAGGTCAGAGTGGAAGATCCTTACTGATGTTGCGGTCCTTTTCCACGAGAGACGAACACGCGTGCGTGCACACACACAATTCACACACGGGGAGGCGAATGGCAGACGGTGAGAAGCTGTTTCTAATCTTTCTTCTGCCTCCATCTGTGATTAAGGAGACTTTTGAAGATGACACAGCATTCACAGCCCAAGTGCCCTTGCCTTGCTCCTTCCCAGGAGAAGGCACTGACCAGCCAAGCCTGGGGGACACGGAGCAGTTCTTGCACACATGGACTGTCCAGCACAGGAAGCCAGTTTTCCATGTTGGCAGGAAAAACAGCAGTTGGGCCTCTGACTTCTGCTGGACACTTTTCTGGCCAGAAGAACTGGGAAGGGGCATGGGAGAAAACAAATGATCCTGGACTGACCTTACTTTCTCACAGCACAACTGGTACACAACAGGTGTGTTGGACAGACACACGCACAACAGCTTTAGCACTCTCTTGCACAAAAGAATCCGCTTTGTGGTTGTGGTGTTAGGTCGTAGTCAGTTCCTGCCTGTCAGTTCAGGAAGAGTCTGATGGACTGTACAATTTTATTCCCTCAAGAATAAGGCTGCAGCTGCTTTTTGGCCAAAAGAGAAAGATGAAAATAGAACAAACCCAAAACATGAAAAGGAAGGTGGCTGGCTGCTGCTGTTCCTTCTTTGTTGTTATTTGAGTCTTCACAGTGCTCCTAGCTTCATGGCTGGCTGAGTGGATGGCTCTTTAGTTTTAATTAATTTTATTTTACACTGAAATCTCATAGGTTGTTCCACCAACTCCAGATACCTTCTTAACGTTTGAGTGTCTAGCAGGGCTGACAGGCGTCCCCTGGGAACTTGATGTTGAACCCAACCTCGTTATTCCTTTTGGCTGTCCATTTATTTTACTGTGAGGTGTCTTCAACTGTATATCATCCCTGCATCAAAAGAAATACCAAAAGATGGAATGTCAGTGACCAAAGCATGATAGCAGAATGGCTTCATTCAGAAGAAACGATTATTTTTGTTACTCTGAGTCCCACTGTTGCAAAATATTCAAGCATGGGAGCAAGCTGGTTGAAGCCAATATACCTGAAGAAAAGCCACTGAAATGAGAGAATTCATTCGGCTATTAGGTTACTGGATCCGACTCCAGTAAAGCTGTTCATTTAATTACTTGCTTAAATGCTTTGTTGAACCAAACTAATTGCATGAGCATTTGTAGGATGCAAGAGGGTTTAACTGCCACCACTGCTGACCTTAAGCCAAATTGTGTCTTAGAAATCAAATACTCAGAAAGAACTCTTCAGTTAAATATCCAGTTAGAATCATCTTAGTCATCCCTAAAAGACAGAAGTGAAGCGTAAGGCTTCTTTATGACAGAAGACACAAAGTGCATGAAGTCAGGAAGCATTCTAGGATGTCTGTAATTAAAGACCATATTCCAGATGGGACTCTTTCATTTCCTTCCTTATGACCTGCTGCCAGGGAGCAGGACTACAGGCTTTCCTCAAAAGATCTTTTAAATCTAGGCCATTACACAGTAAAGCTTAATGTCTCTTGTCCCCAGAACTCACAAATTAATTAGATAAAAGCCTACCAGGAATTTGGGGATGTTCTGGAAGTGGCAGCATGACTGGGATCTGCTGTACTCTCACATCTTACTCCTGCACGGTGGATGTCTGTTGGGGTTTGCCTCAGTCAGAGGTGTAAGACTGGCTCATGCCAGCGGCAGTGACTGGGCGCTGGAATACTTTCTAGAAAGGAATGCTTTCTCTCTGCCTGCAAACCGAGGCAGGCAGAGCTATTTCAGACCACTCTGACTTTTTCTGGAGGCCAGACTGTTTGATTGATCAACTGAATTCAAAAGGCAATTTCTTTACGTGTGTCTGCAAAACAAAACAAACTACCCAGGACTTTCACACAGCTCTTGAGAGCTCAGAACAGCTCCAAAAAAAAGCACTTTTTATGTGGCAACCTGGTCTGACAGCTGTACCCTGGAGCAGCAGGTCCACCAGCTCCCACCCAGCTTCTGCTAAGCATTTAAGCTGTGCTTGCACCTGGGAATGGAGTTGTGGGGATCTCAACATACAGGAATAGAGAAAAATCCTATTGCGTGGGTTTGTAAAACACTGCATCCCTGAACAGCTGAAATATGCAGGGAACAAATTCTGTGTTCACCTTGCCCTAATTCAGTGCTGAAATTCCCCTGAAGAACACAGTCTGCCTCCTGAAATCAGGCAAAAAGGAGCTGGGGAGTCTTAGGGAAAAGGGAAAACAATTCATAGTGTTACAGATAGAGAAAATGTGCTAGGTTTACAAAGCACAGAGTGCCTATGGGAGTTTTACTTTACTAGGTGAAAGACTTCAAGTTTATTAAGCTATTTATTTACTAAGCTAGGTACTTGACTTCAGGAATCTCAATAAAAAGATTCACTGTCATGGTGCCTGCAGCTTTAACATCTAATGGGATCTGTAGCTATTCTAATAGCTAGACAACTTTTGCTGAACATTGTATTCTTCATTACTTGAAAGAGCTGGACTGAGGTGAATTTACAGGCTCTGCATTTTGAACAAGGACAATGTAAAAGCAGTGACAGAAAAGGCTGATAATGTAAGCTGAGATTAAGAACAGGCAAACAGTTTTTCATATTAGCATCTTTCCTACAGCAGCAGCTGACACATCCAGGTCTCAGAGGGCAGAGAGCCAGAAGAATGTCCACAGATTTTCTTTCACTGAAACAGACTTTTTGCCTTAATACATAAGAAAAGGGAAAAAAAAAAAAGTCTGCCTAACTCCTGGAAGTTAGATCTCCCACCAGTAGACAAATCATCTTAACAACTACAATTCACTTGACAATATTGAGGAAAACCTTGCTGGCACTGAACTTCAAAAGATCTCCCACAATTCAGTATCTTTCCCAAGTGCTGGATAATGCTGTAGGGAGAAACCTGGGACACCTTGGCCAGAGGACAGCATAGAGCAGTAAATGCCAGATGCAAACAAAATTTAGGTATTTCCTGATGAACCCTCCAGGCCCCAACTTGGCTGAAATACTGCATCCTTGGGGGCGGGATCATATACCTTTTTCTCACACTTTTTGAGCCCTAGAATCTCCAGAAGGGAGGAAAAAAAAAAAGATAAATGCATGCAGAAGCTGCAGCTGAAGATCTTGCCCAGACACCACTTACTCAGGCTCTCAGTGCAGCAAATCCTCACTCCCTAAGCCTTCTCTCACAATGGAAGGAGGCAGTGAGGCTGTAAGGTAATGCCAAGGTATCTGTGCCTTTGGCCCCAGTCCTGAACTGTGGGACACTCAACACAGCTGAATATACAGTCCTTTATGCCAAGTTTCCAGGACGGGTCTGAGCCCCATTTCTGTTAGTGCAGGGTATGCCTGCATGTGCTGTGATCCCAGCTTTGCTTCTATGTCCAAGCAATGGCTGGGTCTAGCCTCCCTTCAGGCTGCAAACCAAACCAGCTCCACTCTTCTATGCGTAAGGGGAGGGATAATCTGCCTCACATCTTGCAAATCATTATCCAATTCAGCTAAGACACTACATCACTGTGACTTTTACAGCTTGACCACCAGTTCAAATTCCAGCAAACATGCAAACTTTTTGTCATGATGAAGCTGCTATGGGGGTGTTGCAGAACTGAAGAGCACCCAGAAACCTCCCACCCTCGTTGGCCTGCAGCAAAGATGTCATTAGGGTCATGCCTCCAGTGAAGCGCTCGGCACTTGTCTGCAAACACTGACACTGCTGAGCAGCACCTCGAGCAGTACCTACCTTTGTGCTCCCACTGACTGCACCTCTGTAATTTCCACAGTGTTTACAAATGATACAGCCTTCGGGCCTCCGTATGAGGGTGACCTAGGCATCCCTGTGGGGGACGATGGGACCTGGTGGCCTGGGGATTTGTAGGAGCCATTGCTGACCCTGCCCTGCAGTGCTTGATGGGACTGGACATTATTATTGGCTAAATCAGCTTGCAGAGAGGTTGTGGAAGTCCTTGGTGCTCTTGTCATTGCACTTGAGAGTGAAGACACTGAGGACTGCAGTATAGGGTTCCTTGTGCTAAAAGTGGCAGCAGCCATCAGATTGTCTCTAGATCCGTATCTCATTGCCATGCTGCGTGGGTCTTCAGAGAGTGTGCTGACCTGCTGAAGGCTGTAGGAGCTAGGGGTGTCGTAGACACCTGAGTCTGCAAACACTGAGTCAGGGTGCGAGTGGAGGAGCTTCTCCCTTTCTTCCATCTCTTTCCTCTCCTGGATGGATGCCATAATGGTTTTGGAAAGGTTATCATAGCGGACTGGGGAGGGGTCTCGCTGATGTGGAGCTGGCCCCCCCAGCACGGGGCTGAAGCTCTGTGGCGGTTGGCGTTGCAGCTCGCTCCCTCGCAGATGGCACATTTTGGCTGATAAATAGGGGGAGTGGTACCCGACGGAGCTGACCGCGGAATGGGCGATGCACTTCCTCCCGGAGGGTGACATGGGGTTTAGCAAACTGTCATAGGAAAGACTTCCATTTCTGTTTGACAGGGAATTGGGAGAAAAGATGCTTTTGTAAGGGGTGGAAGCTGCCCCTTCAGACTTTATTGGATGAAGGGGCACTTTTTCTGTTCCTCTCCTGCCAGCAGATTTCAAACTCAGAGACCGGGAATTGATGGCAAAGGAATCTATCTGGAGTGGGGAAGACTGATAGGTCTTATGGAGAGAGCTCTTTCGGTAGCTGGGGATGTCCAGGCTGGGTTCGGATTGGTAATCAAGGCTCCTGCCATCCTCTTCTATCAGAGCCCCTTG
The DNA here is from genome assembly GCA_013399775.1 of Semnornis frantzii. Classification (NCBI taxonomy): domain Eukaryota; kingdom Metazoa; phylum Chordata; class Aves; order Piciformes; family Ramphastidae; genus Semnornis; species Semnornis frantzii. The sequence goes on from VWYK01110602.1 coordinate 38,105, forward strand.
ACTGTGTCCCTCTTGCATGGTGATCTAAAATAGAGGTGAATATGAGAAAACAGAAGCCAACGATATATATAACAACACGTTCGCTCTCTTTGGTGAGTGCACAAGAAGAGAAGAGCTGGAGGTCTTCTCTCAGACCTGACAGTCTGACACCCAGCTATGACACAGGTTTGTTACAAGGAATCTCCTAACTCCTATCCAGCACATGGATAAGCACCTTAGAAGCAAGGAGGAGTTATTCCTAAGTGCTAAATAATATTTAGCACTTAGGATATTGACAGATATGTCGATACATGGACTGCAAACACAGAATGAGAGATCTTCTAAACTAAGACTCAAGCCTCAGTCAAGGTAAATCAGATTGCAATCTGATAATGCTGCCCTTGGAAAGAGCACTTTGAGCCTTCTACAAATAGCTTTTGAGTTGAGGGATGTCTAGTTTTGCATGCTGAGTCAGAAATCCTTTAGGTTTCATTTCAACACACTGAAGACCAGCACACTCTTACCCACTTTACTCAGAGCTATGAGTATTCAATCACAGGATCACAGGATGTCAGGGGTTGGAAGGGACCCAAAGAGATCGAGTCCAACTCCCCTGACAGAGCAGGATCGTACAATCTAGTCCAGTTCACAGAAGAACACACCCAGACAGGCCTTGAAAGCCTCTAGAGAAGGAGACTCCACAGCCTCTCTGGGGAGCCTGTTCCAGTGCTCTGTGACCCTTACAGTAAAGAAGTTCCCCCTTGTTTTGAAGTGGAACCTCCTGTGCTGCTGCTTATATCCACTGCTCCTTGTTCTATCACAGGGAGCAAGTGAGCAGAGCCTGTCCCCCAGCTCCTGACACCCAGCCCTCAGATATTTATAAACATTTATTAAATCCCCTCTCAGTCTTCTCTTCTCCAGATTAAAAAGCCCAAAGTCCCTCTGCCTCTCCTCATCAGGCAGTGCTCCAGTCCCTTAATCACCCTTGCAGCCCTCCACTGGACCCCCTCTAGCAGATCCCTGTCCCTCTTAAGCTGGGGAGCCCAAAACTGAACACAGTACTCAAGCTGAGGTCTCACCAGAGATAGAAGGGGAGAAGAACCTCCCTTGATCTGCTGGATACACTCTTCTTAATACATTCCAGGATCCCACTGGGCTTCTGGGCCACGAGGACACATTGCTGTCCCATGGACAGTTTGTTATCCACCAGCACTCCCAGCTCCCTCTCCACAGGGCTGCTCTCCAGCAGATCACCTCCCAATCAGTACTGGTGCAGTTTATTATTCCTCCCCAGGTGCAAGACTCTGCACTTTTCCTTGTTGAACCTCATTTGGTTCCTCTGTGCCCAGCTCTCCAGTCTGTCCAAGTCTCGCTGGATGGCCACACAGCCTTCAGCTGTATCAGCCAAGCCTCCCAGTTTGGTGTCATCAGCAAACTTGCTGAGCAGACTCTGTCCCCTCATCAATGTCATTGATGGTGATGTTGAACAGCACTGGACCCAGCACTGATCCCTGGGGAACTCCACCAGTTACAGCTCTCCACCTGGACCTGGCACCATTGGTTATCATGCTCTGACCTCTGTCTTGTAACCGATTCCTAATCCACCTCACTGTCTGCTCTTCCATCCCACACTTCCTGAGCTTGCTCACTAGGATGTCATGGGAGATGGTGTCAAAAGTCTTGCTAAGGTAAACTATATCCACTGGTCTCCCTGAATCTACCCATTCAGTTATATCATCACAGAATGCTATCAGGTTGGTAAATCCATGCTGACTACTCCTGATAACCACCTTCTCTTTCCAAGTGCCTTGAGATGCCCTCCAGAAGGAGCTGCTCCATCATTTTTCCAGGGATGGAGGTGAGGCTGACTGGTCAGTACATCCCTGGAACCTCTTTCTTGCCCTTTTTGAAGACTGGAGTGACATTGGCTCTACTCCAGTCCTCAGGCACCTCTCCTGACTGCCATGATTTGGCAAAAATGATGGAGTGTGGCAGAGTGGTAACATCAGCCAGTCACCTCAGCACCCTTGGGTGCATCTCATCAGGGCCCACGGACTTGTGAAGGTTCCATCTGTGTAACTGTGTAATTCAGTAATTCTGATTTTATGGTCACAGGTCTTTGAAATTAACCACCTAAGCTTAATTAAAGCAAAGTGGTTCCTTTCCACCACTCAAAACACCAAAATGAAGCAATTTAAGCAATTTTCTCTTTCTTATTGCCTGTGTAGGAGAGAGTGACCACATCAGAGAAGGAAGCATAGGAGGTAATACATTTATGTGCACTGAAAACAGATAGGACTTGACTTGTGGTTTACTCTATGAAAGATGCCTTACAGTTCTGTTCACTCCAAATGCCATTCTGTGCTAAGCAATACCATTTTAGCTGTTATTTTTAAAGAAGAGTTTGCCACATTGCACAATAAACTGGCTACACTGTTTGTGCAGACAAAGATTTAGTACCAGTTACATGTTTAATCAGAAATATAGTCAATGCAGTTTGTTCTATATCAGATTTCTTTTAAAGGAAAACTATATATACTAGGAGAAAAGGGTATGTGGGAAAATTATGTTTTATTTTGAATTTTTCTTCAAGGGTTTTGGGTTTTTGTTTGTTTTTGTTTTGTTTTTTTTTGGTGGTGTTTTTTGGTTTGTTTGGGGCTTTTTTGGTGTTTTGTTTTTTTTTTTTTTTTTTTTTTTTTTGAGTTAGAAGATAAGGAAATATGCAAAGGAGCTCACTATTTTCTAGAGCAATGTGCTAAATTTGGCCTTGTCTGGAAAAAGGAGACCAAGTGACAGCCTGTAAAGAAGGAGAGAGTGATGACATAGCTTGTAAGTATATTTGTGCTACTTATGTTTGTGCCACAACCCCTCTTTTCTAACAGCTTTCACTCCTTAAATGCAGAACTACATTGATAGTTTGAAGAACTGACATAGAAGAGGCCACATGATATTCCTCTGGCTCTGCACCTTCTACCTAGGTATGGCTTGGCAAACACATACATGCTATTCTGTCAGCTTGCCAAGGGAACTCATTTCTATAATATCCCTACCTGACTACTATAAAACTGCACAAGTCTGCATAAAATCCTCACATTATGCACACCAGTCAGCCTACAGCAACAGCATCTCTATTAGGTTAGGATTGAAGCAGCAGCCTCAGAGTGAAGATGCCTTACCCTGTTAGAATTTCATAGCACTGCCCAGTCTGCTGGCCTAATCAGAACCTATCCTGTATCCATATTGTACCTATGGCTATATCCTGAAGGGGTAAAACAGGCTTCCCTTCCACAGCTCTCTTGCTTTTGACATCATGACCCAAAATACTGTTGCTATACAGCTCCAAATAGCTAGCTGATGCCTGCAAATATGATATTTTAAATTGGATGTGAAGCCATTTTTCATGTGATAGAATGAAGATGATAGGGCATTACACTTTTGGAATAGAGTGAACATAGTGCTGTTCTTAGTTCTCTTCCATAAGCCAATCCTTTCTTCACTAAGTGGACAAACCCAGAGAATAAGATTTACAATTACTGTTGTCAGACTAAAGCCCAAACTGGTGGTAGCTGGGATTCCACCACCTATCACTATTTTCTAAATGAGAAAGACACTAGAAATGTTTTCTTTACCTTTTAAGGAACATTCTGCCTTATCCTATTGTTACTGCAGTCAATTACGGAATCACAGAATATATCTGATTAGAAGATACCTCAAAGATCATCCAGGCAAACCTTCAACTTGGTAGTGAAGAGTCAATTTTATATATCTCAACCATATTCTCCTTTGCTTACTTCTATCATCCCCTTCTTGTTATTGGAGAGGTGACATTGGAGGGTCTGGTGAAATTTATTGTGAGAAAACCACGATGCTTTTGTGTGTGGTACCTGTGTTTTGTGGGTATCTCCAATGCTGTGTAATAACATGGATACTTATTGCAAATACAGAGGTTAGATCAGTGATTTTCAAACTGCTGTTCTCAGGTCCTGGGGAGCTAAGGAATATTTTCAACAAATCCATGAGAAGTAAATGAGAAAAATAAGCCTGCTAGCAGTGGGCTTAGTTTTGCACTCCACTTCCAAAGGTAACAGTGTAAATTGATGCAAAACTCCTGAGCAAAAGAAGAAACAGATTCCAGAGCACATCTCCCTCATTGTTAGGACCTCAGTTTTCCTGACAGGAGGAAATGATGCCAAGTGTTAGGAAGTTGTTTCTTCGCATATAACCCAAGAGCACTGAGAAGGCGTTAAGGAAGGTCAAACATAAGGAATCTTCCATTTGTTTTAACTAATGGGAGTTGGGATGTTTTAAAAGTTCTTTCTGTTTACAAGCTGACATCTTAAGGAATCACTGAGCATGTTGTCTGTTGGCTAAAGGGTCTGATCCAGGAAAGCGCTAAGCATGCCCAGCTCCATCTGAAGTGAATGCAAGTTGGCATCTATGTTGGGAGAAGCCAATGGGAGGTGACACTTCTCAGCATCTCAGGATCAGGCCAAGACACTGGTAACACAGCAGTGCACGCCTGTCAGCAGGACAGATGTGTCAGGCTCAACAGCAGAAAGCTGCAAAGGCAGAGATGTTCTCTTAAGGAGCACAGGGAAAATATACACTGTCACAAAACCATGCCAAGGGTTGTCATTTACTTTTACTCTCTGACAGTCACTAGAGCCCAGTGGTGAATCTATCCTCAGCTCCATGTTGCCCAGCATTAGCTGGCAGCAGATTCTCCCAGGCCCACTCACCTGCTCAGCTGTAGCATGATAGTGGACTTTGGGATTGTTGCTGAAAGCTGGTCGATACTTGTACATGGCAGGTGTAGGAGGGCTGATGAGTTTGGGTGAAAGGCCACCTTCTGTAAAAGAAAGAAAGAAAGAAAGGAAGGAATTAAAAAAAGATTTTCTATGAAAATGTGTGGCCAGAGAGCTGTCATGCCTAATTCCTTGCTATTCATGTTCCTCTGCAAATAGAGCTGTTTGGGAAAGAACTTGCAGTAGTTTTGTGCAGAATCCTGCCAAAATTAATGTGGTCCCCGTGGAAATAACAGAACATTGCTGCCAGATCAGCAATTTCAAGAGGAAAAACAAAGTATAACAGACTCAGTGGGGTGACATATTTTGGTGAGCAGTAATTTTGTCACCATTTGAAATACTAGATATTTGAGTTGAACTCAGATACAAGTTTTATCTGAGAAAAAAAAATACAGTTTTCATAACCACACCAAAGTTTTAATTTCACATTTTCATTAATTCTGTTTGTAATGCCTAAACATTCCTTGTTCATATTTCCTGTTCCTCAGTTCAAAATGAAATTTTGCATTTTTATAATTGATAAAAAATTTAAGAAAGGGTTTTAAAAGGGTTTAAAAACTTAGTGAAACAAATATGAACTATCCAATCTACGCTTGAATGAACCACTTCAAGCTGACTTTTCTCTCCCTTTCCTGCTGGTTTTTGTTTTCCTTAGCTCAGAATAAGTTTCCTATAAATAGAAAAATCCCTTTCACCCAGATGCCATTACTGTTTTGAAAGAATACCATAAGCTTTTTTAAGAGGCTGGAATATGTTCTTATTAATAAAACACCGACCAGGCAACTATACCTTCACTTGTCCCCAGCTGCCCTTTTAGTTCAGAGTACTTGCTTGGATCTCCTTTAGGTGGCAGAGGTGGTTGCACGTCCATACTTTTATCCTCCAGACCTTCCAGGCTAATTTTAGACTGAAAATGACCAAAGAATCAATCAGCTTGGTTAAATAACAGGCATGTGCCAGTGTTGGCTGTACCACAGAACAAGAGCTACCTACACATATAATGACAAACATGATTTAGCATCCAATGGAGAAAAAGATCGTGTGAAATTAACATTGCCATGACAAGCCAGTATAATTTTACCAAGTGTAAGGTCCTGCCCCTGGGTAGGCTCAATCCCAAGCACAAATACAGGCTGGGTGGTGAATGGCTGGAGAGCAGCTCTGAGGAAAAGGACCTGGGGGTCTGGGTTGATGAAAAGCTCAACATGAGCATGCAGTGTGAGTGCAGCCCAAACAGCAACTGAGTCCTGGGCTGCATCAAGAGCAGCATGGCCACCAGGGCAAGGGAGGGGATTCTGCCCCTTTACTCTGCTGTCGTCAGACCCCATCTGGAGTACTGTGTGCAGTTCTGGAGCCCCCAGCACAGGAAGGACATGGAACTGTTGGAGCAGGTCCAGAGGAGGGCCACGAAGATGATCAGAGGGCTGCAGCAGCTCTGCTATAAGGACAGGCTGAGAGAGTTGGGGCTCTGCAGCCTGGAGAAGAGAAGGCTTTGAGGAGACCTTATAGTAGCCTTCCAGTATCTGAAGGGGGCCTACAGGAAGGCTGGGGAGGGACTATTGACAAGGTCTTGTAA
>VWYK01110602.1:44834-55721 GCA_013399775.1 Semnornis frantzii
AAGCAACCTCCTCCTGGCCACAACCACCCTTCAGGTAGTTGTAGACAGCAATAAGGTCTCCCCTGAGCCTCCTCTTCACCAGGCTAAACAATCCAAGCTCCCTCAGCCTCTCCTCATAGGGCTTGTGCTTGAGGCCTCTCACCAGCCTCGTTGCCCTTCTCTGGACATGCTAAAGTACCTCAATGTCCTTCTTAAATTGAAGGGACCAGAGTTGGACACAGTACTCAAGGTGTGGCCTAAGCAGTGCAGAGTACAGGGGGAGAATGACCTCCCTGCTCCTGCTGGCCACACTATTCCTGATGCAGGCCAGGATGCCATTGGCCTTCTTGGCCACCTGGGCACACTGCTGGCTCATGTTTAGGTGGGTGTTAATCAGCACCCCCAGATCCCTTTCTGTTTGGCTGCTCTCCAGCCACTCCGACCCCAGCCTGTACCTCTGCATGGGATTTGTTTGGCACGCTAAATAAAATCATCATCATGCTAATTAATTTGTGGTAGAAGACAATGGTGTTTTCTAGCGATTTTTTTCAGCAGCTTTCCTGGCAGCTCTCAGCAAGTAACTAACCAAAGAGTGTAACAAGTAACTACCAAAAAAATCTTATGAAGTGGCTTCATTTGCATCCACTGCTTTTCACATAACCAAACAAATCTTTCTTTCTATTTCATGCCAAGAGAAGCTGAAAAAAAGAAAAGAGAGAATTCAGCTTCTGAGCCAATGTTCACTTCACTGGACTCGAAGTTTTCCTGCAGTCTGGAAGCTCAAAACCTTCTTTGAAGCAGAACAGCTGACCTGGTGGCACAAGGATCCTCACGCAGTGTAAGGTTTGTTAAAGTTAATTTGAACACCAAGAAGTGGCAACTCTTCCAAAGACTATTGCAAGGAGTAGCCACCTATTACGGAGTTGAAAAAGGGCAGTTACTGGATCAAGAGCTGCTGCTGCTACTGAACCTGGGTTACTTTCAGAGGATGAAGCATATCAAAAAGACTCAACCTCTATCATCTCCAATAAATGCAGCATTTCAAAGAGATTTTCAATTACAAACTAATTCCCAGACTTGACAGTGTTCAATCCATACTCTTCAAAAGCATCACTTGAAAGCTACCTTACCTTGCTCCGGTTGAGGTTGGCTTGGATCCCGTTGTCGCTGATCTTCACTGTGATCTGTCGCTCAGACAAATCAGGTCTGAGGAAAGGAGGCTTCACACTCACAACTTGCTTTTTCTTGGGCTCAACTACATACCTGGTCAATTGTTCAACAGTCATTAAAATAAAAAATAACCTAAGAACAAGGCATAGACACAAGAAAATTTTCCTGCTTCCAAGGTATGACCAAAAATTGTCAGAATATAGATAAGCAAACTCCCTTTGTTGAAATGGATGTAGTAATTAAAAATCAGTAAAAAGACTAATGTGGGTTTTAGTGAGCCAAAGGAGACAATGTGTTAGAAACCCCAGGCAACATTTGGAGCACTCTAGGACATGAGCACAGATCACCTGAGGAAAGAGGCCTGCCACCACTTGAAGCTATACCTAGTTAACATGAAGCAGCTTCCCTGTGAGGAAGATGGTGACTGGGGGAATAAGACTCAGCACGTAAGAAGTTAACATGGAGAAGATGCTGCACTGTCAGTTCTAGATCACCACATGGTGACTTGTTTCAGTAGCATGTTTAGAGTGTTCAAATAAGTGGAGGCAAAAGAAACAGCCAGGTCTATAGGAAGAAACAAATATAAGGGGAAATGGCTGACTTGAGCAACCTGCTCTAGTGGAAAGTGTCCCTGCCCATCACAAGGGAGGCTGGAAATAGATGGCTTTTAAGGTCCCTTCAAACCCAAACCATTCTATTATTCCATGATTCCGTGACTCCAGATATCAAATTTCTTCCCAGTGGCCTAGAGTTCTGTAAATGCAATTGGGCAGTGGCTGTACAATGCATAAATGTCAATACATACACAAGCTTTCTCTGTTTCATCCAGGGAATAGGACATTATAGTAGTGATGCCACAGTGCCTTTCAATATACAGGGAGGTCGGAACAGCTCTTCACAAAGCACAAACATTCTACTTGCTGAAACGCTGAGAATGGCCACGATGAAAGTACTCACACCTCTCTCTTAGCAGCAGTGTCTCCCAGCTTCTAATATCTGACTCTCTTTTAGTATCTTGACCTGATTTTCATGTTTTGCTAAGTTTCAGAATCAGCTTTTCCAGTGTCTTCACCTTTAACACAGATCTTTTAGAACTGATTTGTTGCATAGTGAAGGGTGGTGGTGAGAGGCAGATAATCGTGTAAGGGTCTGGAGTTGCTCACCACCTCGAAAAGGCTCAAATAACTCTTCTTTCAGTACAATTATTAACATGTTTGCAGGCTGGTTAGCTCAGTATCCTGGATATTTATAGTCCATCTGATCAATTGCAATAAAATCCCCATTTAAAAATGTGAAACAATAAATCCATTTCCCCCAAAATAGAAAGCCATAAATAAAATCCCAAGCTCCAAGATGTAGACCTCATTGAAAATCTGTTTTATGATAATGAAAGTGCCAGTGAGATTTAAAACCACAGCAGCCTTAAATTAGATTTAAGGACAAAGGCTGACTTTCAACTCCTTCCTTTTCTCCAGTAGACTAGAGAATGCCTGGACATTGACCACACAGTGCAGAAAGTCACATGGGGAATATGACTGCATATGGAAACCTATCTTGTTACTGAAATTCACTGGATAAACAAGTCAGCAAAGACAAGGGCGTGAGCTCATCTCACATAAACATTTCTGGGATGAGGGTTATGAATTACATGAAGACAGCCACTGCTTGGACAGGTTACAGCCATACAACAGTGAAGCAGCACAGCTATCACAGAGTTGCCTTGTGTTTTGGTTTACTCCCTGCTATTTCATCCATGGTGCTTCACTTGTGAGGCCAACTAAGCACATTTTCTTCTTCTGTCCCAACAACCACAATACATCCCTCATTGCCAGTTGAGACCATCTCTCTTACCTTGGAGCCAAGGGGCTACAGAGCACATGTTCAACATTTCCACAGCATCCTCGAGTGAAAGGATTCACTCCTCCGCGGAATTTGCCTGTCACCTGGAAATGCATTGAGGACAGACCTCTGGTTATAGAAAAGTCTTCATACAACCCTAAGAAAGCCAAGAACAAGCACTGCGGAATTTGCCTGTCACCTGGAAATGCATTGAGGACAGACCTCTGGTTATAGAAAAGTCTTCATACAACCCTAAGAAAGCCAAGAACAAGCACTGCGGAATTTGCCTGTCACCTGGAAATGCATTGAGGACAGACCTCTGGTTATAGAAAAGTCTTCATACAACCCTAAGAAAGCCAAGAACAAGCACTGCGGAATTTGCCTGTCACCTGGAAATGCATTGAGGACAGACCTCTGGTTATAGAAAAGTCTTCATACAACCCTAAGAAAGCCAAGAACAAGCACGCCTTGCTCTGACCCTGCTGTCCTTCCCAAACAGGTTGTTTTGCTTTGAATGATGCACTTCTCTCTCCTGCTGTAACTCACAACCTCCATCAGCTGCCTATGGCTACAAGGCACAGCAGCTGAAGATCCCTTCCCAAAAGAACAGTCAGCTCCACGTGTCTAGGTTTCAAAGTGAACACACTGACTTTTCCATGTTGCTTCTACATTAGATTTGTGCCTGCTGTCAGCTAGACATCCTGTTTTGGTCCTTTCATTCCCCTGACACTTCCACTCCTCTGCCTTGGCAAGTCCCTTCCAAACAAAGAGGAATGTCAATTCAACATCCATGATGCTGGATGAGAGCAAAGTTTCCTCTCTCTCAGCATCACATCACTAGTGGCAATCAGTCTGAACCACTGCCTTATGTGGGAGGGCGCCAGAACTCCCTGGTGATGATGATATTCGCTTGGAAATAAGCTACTTTAACAAAAGCCAAGCCTCATTAGACTGGCCGGATCCATTCAAAGCTTTGTAAGCATTGAAAAGGGTTTATACTCTACAGGCAGATACTTGAAAGTAACCATATGGGGATAAATACAAATAAAGCCAGAGAGATTAATAGTGGTTGCCATTAAAAGCATCAGTGTCACTGTTTGCAAAGTAATGCAGTTTCAGTAATGCAGTTTCATCAACTCCTAGTTCTGATGTAGCAACAAGTTTACAGAGCACCAGAAATACTTTAATTACTTGCACATAAAATAACAACCATTAAATGATTATGCAATACATTATGTTGGCCTCTTTGATAGAACACAAAACTCTTTAAAGGGCCAAGAGATAAATGATGGAAGTTTTGAGTGTTGGAAGAGTAACCTGATGACTAAAACATGGGCCTGGGACAATTGGGACATCTGCATTCAATCCTGGGTTTAAGCTGACTTGTGCCAGATGCTGGCAAAGCACTTCACATCTCTGTGCCCATTTTCTCAAATACAATGTGAATATAAAATTTCTCAAACTCCCAGATTACATTACTAAGTATATCAGTTTTGTTTCCAAAAGAGTTTGAAATCCACTGATAGAAAGCACTCAGAAGGAAGGATATTTATTTACTCTATTCAGAAACTAAAAATACCGGGGTATGAGCAGATGTTGAGTTATTTTGATTCCATAAAAGACATTCACAGGCATTCAGAAAGCTCACAAAGATCTTAACTCAGACATTATGCACTCCTAAATCACAGTCTGCCTACTATGAATGCTCAAAACCTACAAACTCTGGAATGAATACCAAAAATAAACTGCAAAACACCAAAAATGTCTGTACCACTGGCCTATAAAATGTACTGGGAAAAGAGGACAAGTGTGCCTGAGGATGTTGTAGCTGGAAAGCTGACAGCAGGTACCTAACTGAGAGAAGAGAATCAATACTTAGACTGCAGGAGAAAAGTGAATGTTTTAAAACAGTGGCAGAGCCAGGGGCAGATCTCATATGCATCACTACTGGTCTAGTGCTCTAATTACTTAGATATTGTTTCTTTGAAAAGGAGCTGAAGGCTGGGAATGTCCATCCTCCAGTTACAGATAGGCAGTACATGTGACTACGGAGAAATTAACACCAGTTTATATTTAATTTTCAGAAAATGGCATGGGAAAATGAATTAATCTCAAGTGGAGCAGTAGCTCAGGAAACCAAACTGAGCTAGGATCCTATTTCAATCAAGTTAAATGCAAAATTCTCAGCCTTCCTAAATGGGCACAGACACAAACATAAGACATTTTATTTTATGCTTTCTCTCTTTTTCTTTAATTTAAAATATTCCTTCCTCCTCAGCCTAAGATCTTCATGGACAGTTTTCATCAAATCACAAAGAGAAGTCTATGGTAGACCACGATGGGCTATGAGACTGAAATGCCCTGGGTTTCATGCTACTATGGTTAGCACCATCAAGCCTTATACTTGGCCAAAATCTAATTTTAAAATGAAGAGCTGCTGATTTGAAGTAGGACAGAAAAAAGCATTTAAAGATGTAAAGCTATGGTAAGCCTGCTTTGTTCAAAGACTGTTAGGCAACAATTCAGGGTGATTTCAGATTCTTTGCTTATGTAAACCTCCCACACTATTCTGGAGAAAAGTTTTTACTGTCTCCTGTGGGATAGGAGACAATCTCATCCCAGTTGATATAGGCACAGATGTCTTCAACTCTAACAGTCTGCACAGCAGCCATACAAGCTTCATAAGCATGAAGCCATCAGCTGGCAGATTAGACACAAGAGTGCACTAGTCAGCATGACCTAGAGAGTGCCCAGAGATGCAAGAGCAGTGAAAATGCATTTAAAAAAAAAAAACAAAAAACAACAACAACAACAACAAAAAACCCTGCAGAGGTGTCAGGGTGTGAAAGGGTAAAGGCCTGGAATGCACACCTTGGGAAGAAAGGTGAAAATGCTGTGTGCAGCTGCCTGCCACACTTAGAGACCCAGCGTGAGGTTTTAGCCACTCTGCTGCTGATGTCCTGGCTAGCTCCCCAGCACCTGCACCATGCCACTGATATGCACGTGCATATAGGTGTGGATTGCTCTCACAAGGGCTGTGCATTGAGTACATTTGAGTAACTGCAGAGGAACTGAAGTTTTACAGGCTTTTTGGCACAAGATGTCATGCTGGCACTTGGCTTGAAGAAGCAAACCAAGTTAGGTCCAATAGGCTCTCTGTGTGCCTGCGCACATGTGCATGAGCAGAAGAGACAGACAAAGACAGTGAAACAAAGAGCTAGTTCAGTCAGACCTTATTATGTACAGTGTGGGTTAGCTGGGGGAGTTCAAAATACCAGGAGACAGGGCAAGAGCATGATTTAATCTTTTCCTTTCTTTCCATTTCATGGTTTGTTCGGTCTGACTCATAAAGTTTGAACTTCTGGGGTTGACAGTACTCATCACATAAAACCTACTGCAAGGCCACAAGTAGATTTTTAATGGCAAATAAACCTGGGATGATCCTTTCTGGTTAGAGGGGGGAAATATTTCCTTGTAGTGCATTCAAGGAAAAAAAAATCTGAAAATTAAAAGCTAGGCAACCGTCCCAGCTCTTCACAGAAGCTGCAGTAAGAGCGTTACTGCTAAGATTTGGATCATTTTTTGCTTTACCCAAACTGACTTGCTAGCTTTCCTTCCCAACTCAACATCCTAGCCACAAACCCAGAGACGAGATTGCTTCTTACCTGCTCATTTGTTGTGCGCCCTCGGGCCACGAGAACAATGTGGAAGCCAGTGAGCCCAATGACTGGAATAAAGAATAAGCCAGCCACACACATGACAGCCATTCTGTACCCAGGAGTTAAAGAAACTGGTATGAGTGAAAGGAAAAAGAGGTTATGAAGAAGAGGGAGATGAAAAAGGCACCACATTTACACAGCTTTCAAATACTTCCAGGGATGATGAATCCACCACTTCCCTGGACAGCCTGTTCCAAGGCTTGACAAATCTTTCTCTGAAGAAATTTTCCCACTAGTTCCAGAGGACAAACCTTCAGATTCATTCTTTCACATTTTCCTCAAGGTCACCTTGAGTCTTGGAAGACCAAAAAGAAGGATACGTAATGGTAGTGTGAGCTGCTCCCAGCTTTTCCATGTGGTTCAGCACGAAGATGAGCCCAAAGGTGAATACTCCAACCATGTGCGTGCTTAAGGACAGCAAGAAGAGAAAAAAATAGCGGTAGTTCCTCCGTCCTATGCAATTGTTGACCCATGGGCAGTGATGGTCAAAATCCTTGTAAAGAAAGGGAGAAAAAGGGAACAATATCCAACTGGTGAGAAGAAGTGTTATTTTTCTGAAGAGATAAATCTGAAACACTGTCATGGAAAATTACATCAGGCTATTTCTGCAGCTTTACAACATGCTAGGTTCTGTAAGGCTCTTAGGATCAGGTCGTTTCCATACCTATGGGTGGAGAGGTACTTCAGTGTTTATAGGGTTTGAAGAGAGTATGTGAAAAAAAAGAGAGGCTATTTCTCTGCTGGCAGCAGAAGCACTGTTACCCATCCTTACGGTGAGGAGTCAGCTAAAATAACAGAGCTACATTTTGAAGATGCTGTACAGCTGCAGAATTCTCCACCCCACGTTGCTGTACTTGTAGGCAGCTGAATGAATCCACATTCACGAATGGACATTACTAAAGATACTTCTTTACCAAGCAGGTCCCCAAAGAAAAGCAACAGCTGGTTAAGACACAGGGAAAGTTCTCTGTGAGTTCTTTAATAGTAATGAACCCAAACCTAACTACCTGTCTCAAAGTCCCTCATCAAGTGAGATCCCTTTTAACAGGAGATTTAATAATGAGGGCAGGCCACAGACACCTTTCAAGCGCCTTTGCAGAGTTTGGTAAAGCATGTAAATCCACTGTCTTCAACAGGATTATTCTTGACAGAAAAGGAAGATCGGATGCAAGAAATAAACCCTTCCAACTCCTAACACTCTTTTTTCATTGTTTGATTTCTGTATTACCTGTTCTGCAGAACAGATCATAGAATCCTGAATGGGGAGAGCTGCAAGGGACCTCTAAAGATCATCGAGTCTAAAAAGTGAAATTGTTTATTCTTTGTTTTGTGTTAATACTGTTCTTAAATGTTCCTCAAAGGGGGTTTTGTATTTGTAAGTTCTTCGCAATGTATTTACAAAAAATGTATCAAATACAAGAAAATGGATTAGAGCTTTCTCAGAGCACATTAGAAAGTGATAGGAGCAATTTAATAAACATCATTTCAGGAACGATGATGTAGCATACACATTATGCAAATCTGGTTGTATGCAGCCCAAAATGCCTATGGATTATAAAACTATTTCTGTACCCACTGCAAACACTTCCACAAAAAAAACAGATCTGACTGCTTTTGTCACAGATTTATTTTTGGGGCCCTGCAGTCACAGTAGGATTTAGGTTTTAACTTTGATTTCTGCTTTTGTTCTTTGTTAACTTTTATCAAATTATCTCAAATGTTTTAAACTTGATAAAAAAAATTTTATTGCACACTGCAGACTGAAAGTAAGATGTAATCTACAACCCTGAACGGGTTCCACATGGAAAAGCCAGTAGATTTGCTCCTATTACTGTCTTCAAGCTCTTCTAGAACAGACAGGTGAGTGGGAAATAAGCAGGAGGAGAATCGATAAAGCATGCTGTTCAAGATCACAATGTATTGATTCAAAAGTCATTAATGCTTTTTGCCTATATTCCTCCAAAGTAGTCATAATTTAATTAGACAACCAGAGCTTCTTACTCGCCCTCCAGAATAGTAAGAAACATTCAACTGTTCTGACCATCAGTAAAAGTTCTGGAGAATTGGGCACGGTCACCTTGTATTCTGCTATTTTATTTAGGATACTTTTGGATTCTCTCCCATTTTCATCGCTGCTGCAGAACTGACTCCCTTGGAGGCCTTATGACAGCATGAAATTGCAAGTATTTATATCAGTGAGTTTCGAGCAGGTTTTTTTTGAGAATACTTCATTTGCTGAAAATGAATTTTCATGCTGAGCCACTGGGGAAAGCAAAAGAAAGAAATTCTATGGGACAACAGGGAATTTACCACCATCTAAACAATCCTCACAGTCTAGAATTAGGGATAGTATTTCTATCTTTAAACCAGGAATATACATCTCAGGTTTGCTACCAAAAACCCAGCCCTATTCAAAAATCCACAGTGGTCTAAAAAATGATATGGATACTCCTCTCTATCCAGGGACCTTAGCAGCTCCTTACTCTCCATCTTCTCAGACCTCACATCCTTCTAAGGCATTCCACAACAGGACAGCCTTGTCCTCTTTATCGATGGTTCCTAGGCACAGCACTGCTTCCAGATAATTGTAACTTAGATACTGCCCTGAAGGAGAGAATGACTGACACAAGATAAACCCAAGCAGCCTTTCTCTCACATGTAACTGTGCTGCCTTCTTTGGGACTATTCCCTTGCTTATGGCAAAGAGGATTAGGACAAAGACAGTGTATGCAGCATTCCAGCTGACTCTGGTATTTTTTTTCCCTTTCTGGTTAGTAATTTCTTTCATTTTAATGGCACAGCTGAATATATTTTAGACATATTAAAGATTTCATCTTTCTATTGGAAAAAAAAATAAACTTTGCAGCAGAAATGATCCTTAAGAAGTGGAATTTTTAGCTCAGCAATAAAAAATCCCTCCTGGCAATACGCTACTGTGGATACAGCACTCTGTACTTACAAGTCTGAGGGATGTTTACAGACCCAAAGGACATCTTACTGCTTGGGGGTTATTTTTCAGAACTCCCATGTGCCTTACCAAGACCCTAGGGCTACCAAAACCCATGGAAGTCTCATTCAGACTGACCCAACATTAGAAACATGCATGAGTTCATACTTTGAGTTAGGCAGTTGAAACAAACATGAGGTCCTTCCACTGAGTGGAGAATTACTCACTGAGTTCTGGGTTTGGCTTTCACACACAATTCTAGCTCTTCTGCTTGTCCACTAATGTAGGTATCAGCTTGTTTCAAATTAAACGATGAGCTCTAGGTTCACACACAATAAGCTACAATGGCTCACCTTGAATTTCCAGTCTCTTGAACTCTGCCTCTGCATCAGTTCTTTCATTCATAACCTTTTTACATTCACAATCCCTTAGCTACTTCAAGGAAGATATAGCCAGCGTGATACATTGTTACTTCAATTTTCACTGGCAACAAAGCTGACATAAACATTACTGCACATGCACCTCACATCATAACTGAGGGCTGTCTTTCAGACACTACCAATTATTAGAAATTGATTGGTAAGGCTACAGCTGGTAACTTCCGAGAATTGAAACAGTGGGCAAAGCAGCTAACTGCATGTTGCCAGTAGCATCTGCAGTAAGGCAAAGCCAGCAGATTGTGTGACCGACAGAAGTGTTACCTCGACACAGTTGTCGCAGACGCTGCAGTGGGAGCAGCGTGGGGGGCGGTAGAAGTGACAGGTGGCACACCACTTCATCCGTACTTGGATGCCTTTAATCTCCACATTCTTGTACAGTGGGGCCCGGAAGTCATCATCCTTATCTTCATCTTCATCTGCTGCTCAATGCAAAATTAAAAGTTAGGGGAAATAACAGAGGCTAAAGGTGAAACAGCTAATCTGGGCAATGCCTTTGGTACAGGGGAACTGCATGTGCTTTTGGGCTTGTCAGGGAAATAACAGAGTGGTGGAAGTGATGGACTGTCAGAACAGGTTGTCTGGACTGCAGAACACTTCAGTGATCAAGGTTCATTTTAGCACCTCCCATACTCCTATGCTGTGCAGTCTGTAAAGGGTTAACCCTCCTGGGTGGGGGGAGAGGTCAGAACTTGACCCCAGGTCTGCTCAACCCCAGGTGTAGTGTTCAGCCCTCTCCCACTTCGTGTCTGGACCCCCCTATATAAAACAGTGGAACTTCATGTTGCTCTCTCTC
>VWYK01110608.1:24830-38716 GCA_013399775.1 Semnornis frantzii
GCAGCTTCCTCAGAGTGTCAGAGCTCCTGGAGCAGCTTCCACAGAGTGTCAGAGCTCCTGGGGCAGCTTCCTCAGAGTGTCAGAGCTCCTGGAGCAGCTTCCACAGAGTGTCAGAGCTCCTGGAGCAGCTTCCACAGAGTGCCAGAGCTCCTGGAGCAGCTTCCACGTGTGCCTGCATGAATGGGGATTAGGGAAAGCAGCCCTCTGCCAAATTCCACTCATATTCTAGAGACAAATGACTAAGTCCATAGTAAAAGCTGTGCAAGTGGCTGCTCTTGCAAGCATCTGATCCCAGCCCCATTCCCAGTTCAGCCTTTGCCCTGAAGGAGGGAGGAGGGAGGGATCTGCACCTCCAGCCAGCAAAGAGGCTGCTGGACAGAAAGCACAGCAGGAGACTCCCTGGGCCAGTCCTCAGCAGCATTTGAATGCTGAGGGTCTCCTCTGGAGCACGTTGCTCTTGGTGGCACCTTGCAGCACTCCTGATTTTCAGCCTCTGGTTGCAGTCTGCCGTTAGGTTGCTTCATAATTGCTACACCAAGGTATGGACCAAGGCCTGCTTTTCCTGTTTCAACTGTAAATACCAGAGACAGTTGATTGCAGAGCACTGTAACAAGCTGAGAAAAGTTCTGAGGAGTCAGCCGAGTCAGCCCAGAAGCACTGGGACCTTTCTGTGTGCCAGAGCACTGTGCTGCACCCTGCAGCCTCCAGATGGAAGATTTCTTTCCTTTCTGGGTTGGCCAGAAACCCCCCTGAGTTCACATTGCCAGGGAATTCTGCAGATTCAGCCTGCTACAAAGTCCCTGACCTGCCCATGGGCACTGGAATACCAAGAGACTACAACTCAGGTGGTTTCTGATCCTTTCCCACGCTGTTGGCTCCGAGCCTCGTGTCCATCCTCACCAGCTGTACCCGGTGGGCAGAGCCACACTGGACCCTGCCTCTCCCTGCACGGCTGTGGAGCTGTGCAGCCTGCCCCATCCTCCCCACTCCCTCTGCACACCTCTTCCTTACTCCATCAGCACCAAGACAAGCATCAGCAGGGGACAGAAGGTTTCCTTTCATTCTTCAACTCTCAGCTGAACTCCTGTGCCTTGTTTTGCTGGGCTCACTGCTCTTCTGTGCCAGGAGAGTCAGAGTCAAAGGCCACCACATCCCCACAGCTGGGGAGATCTGGGCACTGCTGCACTGACAGCAGCAACTCTTGTTTGCAAAGGGGGCACAGATAGGTCAGAGAAGGAGTAGTTAGTTTAATACTTAAACCTAGTCATAGAATCATAGGATCATAGAATGGGAAGGTTGGAAGGGACCTCAAGGATCATCCAGTTCCAACCCCCTGCCATGGGNACTTCAAACCCATTCCCCTTGTCCTGCCATTCCCACACCTTGTCAATAGTCCCTCCCCAGCCTTCCTGCAGCCCCCTTCAGATCCTGCAAGGCCACTCCAAGGTCTCCTGGAAGCCTTCTCCTCTGCAGGCTGCAGAGCCCCAACTCTCTCAGTCTGTCCTCACAGCAGAGCTGCTGCAGCCCTCTCAGCATCTTGGTAGCCTCCTCTGGACCCACTCCAACACTTCCATGGCCTTCCCGTGCTGGGGGTTCCAGAACTGTACACAGGACTCCAGATGGGGTCTGATGAGACCAGAGTTCTAGCTGCCTCAGAGGTTCTGGTGGGGTTCAAAAGACGATCTTAGTGTCCCTGGAGAAAGAGGAGCTCAGCACTGCCCAGAGAGCCGCTGCCTGCTGGAGCAAGGTGGAGGGTTGAGGGGCAGAGCAGGCAGAATGCTGCCCAGCACCCTGCAGGGTTGAGCAAGGTGAAATCCTAAGAGAGGAATCTCAGGGAGATGAGATCCCTCTCCTCTGACAGGGAAGGAGAGACACCAAGGTTTGGAGGCTGTTTGCAGACAAGTCCCACCCCAGGGCTGTGCACACAGGGAACTCTGCACTGCTCAGAGCAGATACAGCTCCAGCTGCTGCTGCCCTCTGCCCCTTACACAAGGACCATCCCCTCTGGACCAGCAGAGCTGTTCCATGGGTTAAGGCAGGACTACCACAAACCATTCATTTCCCCTGCTGAGCCCCTGCAAGAACTCAGGGCTGTGACCAACACCAACTGCACAGCACTTGGTCAGAGCTGAATAAGACCTTCGATGGAATTTGGTCACTACAGAGTTACTCAAGGCTGCCAGGGCTGGAGCCTGGCTGCAGCAGATGGTCCCCAGGAGCTGCTCCGCTTGCTGCTGTCTGAAGGTGCATTCGAGGCAGTGAAAGAGAAGCTGCAAGAGCCTCTGCCCCCTTGCAGGAGAGGGCCCGGCACAGCAGGCTGTTTATAAATAGCCAGTTTCAGGAAAGGGCCTTTCCGTTCTGCTGTCAGCACTGTAAAGGCTCAGCAGCTTTCAGGGCTGAAAAAAGTCCTCCTCAGCTTCTCAGCATGCAAAACCCTGCCTCTGCCTCCCTGTGCTCAGCAAGCTCAGGCACGCAGGGCACTGCAGCCTGGAGTCTCCCGGGTCTGGCAGGAGGCAGGCAGGGGACCCTGTCTCACATCCTGCACAGAGATGTTAGCTGCAGCTCCCTCGGGGCCAGGGGCAAGAGGCAGCCTGGCTGAGGCAGGACGTGCAGGCTGCCTCCGTTCTGCACTGCTGACCCGGGTTACACAGGAGCTCGGAGGAGCAAGGGGCTGGAGCATGCTGGAACAGTGCCCACGGTGGGAGGACTTCACAGCACACCCACAAATCACCCGAGCTAGACCAGAGCCTAAAACCAGTGCAGCAGGTGAACACAGACTGGTGAATGCTGTCAGTGCAAGACTGGCACGAACAGTGTTGGCAGCAGGAGGGAACCTGCAGCACCTGTCCCAAGCACAGGGCAGCCCAGCCCGGCAGCGCTGCCTGGGGACAGCTGCCCATGCCAGCAGCCTTTCCTGCCCGTGCCAGCTTGGCTGCTCCCAAACGAGAGGGGACACTTGGACGCTGGGGGCTGATGCTCAGGGGCCATCAGTGGTGACAGCAACACCCTGGCAAGGGCACCGCCAGGCAGGTGCCGTACTCTGACAGAGCCAGCCAAGGCAGAAGGGGTCCGCAGTCTCCTGGCACCCGGGGCCACCAAAGCCACTCAGGAGCTCCCACAGGGCGCTGCTGCCCCCCGATGGCACCGGGCGAGAAGCACAGCCCGGCCCCGGCANTGTTCAGAAGCTTGTGCTGGTCACTTCCCAAGCCAGAGCGCTGGCCCCGGGGGTGGAGGGCCCCGTGGGCTGTGTCACGGCAGTGACATCTTCACACTTTGCACCTTCAGAAACCACAGTGAGGACCCTTGGGAATCCTCCCAGCTGAAGCAGAACACACTGGAAGCACATCAGCGTTGTGAGGAAGGAAGCACATCAGCTTCTCCCCTAAAGAGATTTCTGCTGCCTTAATTCCCTCTGCAAAACTCCCTCCTGCACACGAGCTCCCCAAAGCACATCTGCCCTCTGTCACTGGAGCAGAACCAGGCCTGCTCCATCAGGCTCTGCTCCTGCACAGCACTTTGTTTGTTGGGGACCTCCCACCTTGTCCCCAGACTGCTCAAGAGGCGTTGCAAATGCCTTCAGGTGCCTCCAGTCCTGGATCTAAGGTCATGCCACGGCCTGGCAGCATGGCACAGCCTCTACAGCAGCAAGATACCAAACACAGGCAGCTGCTGCCAGAGAATGGCTACCACTTGCTCTAAATCCCAGCTGAGGTGGCACAAATCTCCTTTCAGCTCTGGCACAGACTTCCTGTGCAGCCTTGGACAAATCTTTTCACCTCCCCTCCAGTCCAGTCTCCTGTCTGCTCCACGATGCTGGGTCCATGTTTCACAAGAGCCGTGCGCCCATCATCCCTATGAATAGGTTACACTGGTATGAGGTACATGGCCACACTCACTGTTGGGCCAGGAGCACTCTCCAACAATCTCTTCTGTGCCTACAAATGGCCACCAAGTTCTGCAGACTCCAAAGTCCTCCTGAGAGCATCCCTAGGGCAGATACACAGAAACCGTCTGACTGCAGCAGGTCTGAACCCTGCCAAATGGGCACGAGCAGCCACAGCCAGGTGCTACAGCCCCATGAGGAAGCCATTTGCCATGAGACATCTTCAGAGAGCCTTGGCTCTGGTGTGTGCACCACGGCAGCCTCCTGAAACTGCTGCTGCCTGTCTGAATGACCACTGAACCACAGAATGATTTGGGTTGAAAGAGACCTTAAAGTTCATCCAGTTCCAACTGGGCAGGGACACCTCCCCCTAGCCCAGGTTGCTGAAGGCCTCATCCAACCTGGCCTGGAACACCTCCAGGGAGGGAGCGGCCACAAGCTTCCTGGGCAACCTGTGCCAGTGTCTCCCTACCCTAACTCAAAAGAATGTCTTCCTAACCTCCAGTCTCAGTCTCTCCTCTCCCAGCTCTCAGCCATTGTCCCTCTCCTGGCACTACAAGCCCTTGTCAGAAGTCCCACCCCTCCTGTAGCCTTCAGGTACTGGATCTTTGCTCTCATTGTCATTGCTTCACTATGCAGCCCCCAGTAACTTCCTACAGCAGTGAGTCTCACAGGGCAGTTGTGTGAATTGCTTGGAATTTCCATCAACCTCACCTTACAATTGGTATGAAACAAAGCAGAGAAGCAGTTGACAAGGTCGTGGATAGCTAACCAAGGTTCCCAGCCCACTGTGCCCCTGCTTCCCAGCCCCAGGGCTTTGGCAAGCAGCTGCAGCTGTGCCACTCCAGGACCGTGTGTTCCCCTGGGCCTTCCAGCAACCTGCACCTCCCAGCCTGCAGCACCTGCTTGTGATGGTTTGGGAGTTAGCCCCACACACAGACAGTGAGATCCCCCAGACTAGACTCAGCCAGCTGGAAGTGAAGGAATGAAGCCACATTTAGAGCTCAGCACAATGTATAAGCAGATATGTACACAACATACACAAACATTTACAGTTATATAGAAGTTAAAAGTAATACAGAAACACAAAACCCCTGCCAAAACAGATTGCCAGGAGGATCCTGACCCAAACCTCCTCCCCCCCTTCCCCTCCTTCCCTCCCTTCAGCAATAACTAGATCAATCCCCACACATCTCACATGATAAATCTGGAGAGATTTGAGTTGAGATGTCAAAAAAGACAAGAAGGTGGTTAGAGGAAATAAAGGATTAGAATTAAGGCAGAAGCAATCACGCCGACTGCCAGAGTGCAGGAGCACAAAGCTGAGCAGTGTGTGAGCAGTGAGTGTGGGAGCTCTATTTTGACTGGTTGTGTTTCTCAGCAGCAGAATGAGTGATAGAGGTTACTGTTGGTTGTTTTTTTTCTTTCTTCTCACAGCTGAGGATTTCATTTCTCTCAGTAAATTATTCCAATTAGTCTCAAACCAGCATGCTGCTGCTGCCCTGTTTTGGAAGGTTCTCTGTTACCAGGAACTTCTTTGACTTTGCCTTGTGCCAGCTCAGCTGTACCACACCATTGTTGCACAGGTGCCACCTACGGATGTCTGGGTCTTGTTCCTGGTTTACCATTGCCAGATACCATCTACAGCTTTATTTTAAAACCACCCAGGACATTCAGCACCCTCCAGCCTACCAGCACAGGCTGTTTCTGATTACATTGCCTGGCCACGGAAAGCAGAACAGCAAAAGAATGAGCAGAGTGAGCACAGAGCTTCTCCTGAGCAGTGGGAGCATGCAAGAGAGGTTCCCACTCTCTGTGACAGTTACAGGCTTAACACTCCAGTTTCATCTGAAAATGTAAATAGAGTTGCATTGGATGCACCAGAACAGCAATAAGAACATCTATAGCACTTCATTTGTTTGCTGTATGCAGTCTCCTGTATGAACTACTTCTTTCTTCCTCTTTACCTTTCTGCCTCCTGCCCCTTAACTCCTCTGCACTAACCTTGGCTGAGCAATAACAGTTGAGGCCTTTCAGTTTTCTTACAGCGGGGAGCAGAAGGTGGTGGTTAGCCCCTCCTGGGTTTTCCTCTGGGAGGGTTGAGGAACAATTGAGGGGTTCCCTGTGAGGATGCCTGGGTTATTGCTAAATTGTAAGTATTTGTAAACCTATTTTTGTATATCTGCAGTGCATTACAGGCTTGGAAATTCAGCTTGCTGTAAACATTCTGCTGCATTTGCTTCCAAGTCAGCTGAGCTGGTAAATTTGTTGGAGGTAATCTCAACCCAGCACACCCTTTCATCTGCTCAGGACATCCTCAGAGCCTTTGTTCTGGCTGGAGAATTAAACCCATGGGCAAGAGGACCTGACCCTGAGGAGAGGTATCTGCCCCCAGGTGGGAGGCACAGGATGATGTTTATTCCCCTCCTTTCCTGCCTCTATGTAAGGGAGAGAACTCCTGCTTTGGCTCTCTCTCTCCCCTTCACCTGGGGAGAGCTTCTGCCAGGCAGTGGGACCTACTACAGGTGGTTTAGGCCTGCATCCAGAGAATCCAATTCCATCTGCATTGGGAATTTGTATATTCCCATTTAGCCCCCTATTGCTCTGCACCCTTCCTTTACTCACAATACTTTCTTTTCCCCTGTTAAAATTACATTTTAACTTCAAATTCTGCCTGAAAATTCTTTGTGTACCCCTTTTATTCTCCCCTGCCTATTTTTCCCTCTGGAGCAGGAGGGAGGGCAGAGAGGAGGCTAATCCAAATGTGGCCCAGGAGGTTTTGCCTGCAATCCCAAATGGGAACAGCCTTCTTGACCAGCACTGCCATGGCCTCTCCTGAAATCAGAGACAACAATCTTCATTTCTGCCTGGAGTAGAGACTGCTTCTGGCAGTAAGCACTGTGGGGAGGCCTTGCACAGTGGGGAGCACAGTGGCAAGGTCCTGCACAGTGAGGAGCACAGTGGCAAGGTCCTGCACAGTGAGGAGGTCCTGCACAGTGGGGAGGTCCTGCACAGTGGGGAGCAAGGCCTGGCTGAGCACAAGGGTTGTTGTCTGGTGCACAGGCAGCTCTGCGGGTAGCTCCAGACCCCTGCTCTGTCCTCACAGCCTACAGCTCAGTTCCTTCCCAGGCTCTGTTTCCAGAGACTTCCCAAGGATTCCGAGACACTGCAGAAAATGAAGGCAGTCTGTCAGGTCCCCATCATGGCTTGGCACAGACACTCCTCTATGGCAGCATACACCAAGGGCCAGGCATGTTGTCACCAGTGTCCTGTCTTCTGCACCCCATCAGTGATAGTCACCAATGTGTGGGATCCTGGAGAAGAACTCTCCTGCAGCACTCCAGCACCACTCTTTTCCTCCAGTGAGGTCAGGAGGAGAAGCTGAGAGCAGGACAGATCTCCCTCCATGTCACCTGAGAACACAGCAGAGACACAAGTCATGCTGAGCTGACAGACCTGAGCAGGAACCAGCACTCAATGCCTGAAGAGGTTCCCAGGGCTTCCCAACCCTGCCTTTCCTTGTACATATTCAAGGTTCTCCAAAGGTTGAGCCTCCCTGACCTGCTCATTGCCACCCAGGGAACACTTCCACCTGGGCAGTGAGCTGCTTCCCATCGCTGACTGGGAGCAGTGAGTAGCCACTATGTGGACAGTACCTCCAGGCAGAACTGGTCCTGATAGACAACTCTGTCACCTCCTCCTTGCCTGCCAAACATTGCAGTGTTCACCAGGAATGCCACTTTGCACTCCTGCACATCTGTGGTCTGAGAGCCAACATTACCTGGCAGAAGTGCAGCTTGGTGGGCTTCCAGGCATCACCTCCACCGTGCTGGGACACAGCACTGCTCCCTTTGTAGTGTTCCTTCTCAATGCCCTCTTTGTGCTTCCAGATCTTCCTTTCGCTGTCAGGTCCATAGTGCATCCAGCCAAGCAGACACAATGCTCTCTATGTCCTGTTTCCCTCTCCAGGGAATCACACCAAATTAGATGTATCTTGGCAAAATTCTTGGGGAAATCTTTGAAGGTTGTCAAGAGGAGGTGGTATAGACACCTCGGAAGTGCTCCTTGTTATCTTCCATGCTGCTCATGGCAGCAGCATGCAGGCTGGAGGCTTTTGTTGTGGTAATGCAGTGGAGATAGCAGTGTGAGTGAATCCAGTCGATCCCTCTTTGCATATGTATGATCTCTCTGCCACCCACTACTGCTCTCCACTGCCCTTTCCTGAGGAAGGATTATTCCTTCAGTCCCAGGAGAAATGTCTCCCTGAGAAAGGACTGCTCTGCCTCTAGGTAAAAAAACATCTCTCACAGCATTGGCCAGTCTGGGTTCTAGCTGGGCTTGTGCCTTCCTAACATTCCTTCTGCATGACCTAACTAGACCCCTGTACTCTTCGTGAGCAGCCTGCCCCTTCTTCCAAAGGTGCTCTGCTCTCCTTTTGCCAAGTCCCAGCAGAAGTTCCCTATTCAGCCAGGCCGTTCTCCCCTCTGGTTCGTCTTACAAGGCCCGGGGCCAGGCTGCTCCTGAGCCTGCTTTTAGAGACCTGCCCAACATTCCTGCAGCCCTTTGCCCTTCGGGGAGCAGAGCTTCTGCGGGGGAGGCTGAGGGATCTGGGGCTGTTTAGCCTGAAGAAGAGGCTGAAAGACCTCACTTCTCTCTGCAGCTCCATCTGCCACTGAAGCAGTGCACAGACCACTCTGCTGCCTCTGAGGAGCTGCGGCTCCAAACACTGAATAAATTCCCCGGCGGCGGCCGCGGGCAGGGCAGGGCAGTGAGGAGACAGCGGACAGCGACGTGCCCCAAGGAGACGCCTGGGGAGGCATCCAGAACGAACCTGCTGTGGAGAGCTAAAATGACCACAATCCAAGATGTGGGTGAAGAAGTACATGTCACCCTGAAATGAGTGCAGATTCAGCAGTCTGCCAGCAAAGGAGCAAAGGTGCCTTGGGCTGGAAGAGGACCAGCTGCCTCCAGAACATGCTGTCAGCCAGGCTGAGACATACAAGATCAGAACAACTGAAGCTGGAACTTTGGAGCAGCTTGTGGAGAACCTTGTGACAGCTTTGGGGGATAATGATTTTACCTATATCTGCATCTTCCTCTCACTGTACAAAGCATTTGCATCCCCTAAGGAAGTACTAGGACTTCTTGACAGGAAGGAAAACCTGGAGACCCTGAGCTGTGAAGAGACTGAAAGCCAGAACTGCTCTGAATACAAAACAGTGCTGGGGACTACAATAGCATCGGTGTTAAGTGCCTATCTCAGTCAGCACTCTGAGGAGTCCAGAGAGCCACCCAACTGCCCATGTTTGCTGAAGCTGCTGCCCTACCTGAAGAGGAACATGCCTGACTCTGATCCCCAGAGGAGAGCACAGAACCTCTTGGAGCAGTTCCAGAGCCAAGACATGGAGAACAACTGTGACTGCCTTCTGTGACCTGGATCAGGAAGAGGAACTAGAGATGTAGAATTCTCTTCTTCCCAAGAGGACCTTATGGCAGAACAGCTGACCTACATGGTTGTAAAACTGTTCCAGAAAGTTGTTTCCCAGGGTTGTTTGGGAAGCTTCTGGTCTCAAAGGGACAAGGAAGAAAACAAGCACCTGGCACCTACCACCAGAGCCACCAGTGTCCAGTTCGATGCATTACCAATTGTGTTCTCAGCACCATCATGAAGAACAGGAACCTGAGGACACAACAGAGAGCCAGGATCATTGAGAAGTGGATTCGTGTTGCCCATGAATGTAGAATGCTGAAGAATTTTTCCACCTTGAGGGCCATCATTTCAGCACTGCAGTCCAACTCCATCTTTCAGCTAAAGAGGTCCTGGGTGTGTGTTGCAAAGGATGCAGTGCTGTTGCTGGAGGAGCTGTCTGATACCTTCTCAGACCATGACAGCTATATGGCAACTAGGGAGCTGCTGCTGAAGGAAGGAACATCCAAACTTGCAAATCTGGACAGCAGCATGAAAGAAATCCAGAAAAGGACACAGACAGCTGCAAAGTCAAAAAGATAAGGGGGCAATGCAGGGTTCCTTATTTCAGTACCTTCCTCACTGATCTCATCATGTCTGACACAGCCCTTCAAGACTATGTTGAGGGTGGTCTGGTAAACTCTGAGAAGGAAATTTGAAGTCGTTGCCCAAATCAAGCTGCTGCAGTCCACATGCAACAGCTACTGCTTGACACCAAACCAAACTTTCATCCACTGGTTCAGAAGACAGGAGCATTTCACTGAGGAGAGCTTCTGCCTGTCACAGGAGACTGAAGCAGCCGCCAACATCAGCCCCACACCACCCAAACCTCAGAAGAGCCTGGTGAAGAGGCTCAGCCTACTCTTCATGGGCTCCAAGGTGCTCGCCCACAGCACACCCATCAAAGGAACACCCAACTTCACGTGTGGTGGGAGCTGTGGGCAGAGCATATCATCATCTGAGCTCAGTAATTCTGAAGCTGAAGAGCTCTCTGAATCCTCTGGCCCAGTGTTGGGTGCCAATTTAATTATGTGGTGGTTCTGCACCACAGAGAATTTGGGACTTACTCCCCAAAGGAAAATCACCACAGCTACTCAGAATTTGGAAGCAAAATGAAATCGCTGTTTACAAAAGTAGGCTAAGTACAAAAGGTAATAAACATACACAAATATATATAGAGAGAGCAAGACAATGGCCCAGCTACCCCCCTGGACACAATAGCTCAGACCTCCCTGTGCATGGCAGCCTGGATGCCACAGCGCTTTACCTCCCACTGCAAAAACCTAGCAATGGTCAGCAGAGAGAAGTAAAGCAAAGTTCAGAGGAGTACAGAAGCAAAGCAGGAGAGCAACATGCCATAGCTCCAGACTGTACAGAATTTCCTCAGACCAGTGGATAAAGATATCTCTCATGTTTTGTTCAGCCCCTTAGAGAGTAGAGTCCATCCCCTGTACTCTCTGAATTCTCTAGAAAACTTTCGTTTACAGTTAAGGACCCCAGTGAGCAATTTTCCCTTTTACAGCCAAGCTTTCCTCCGGCCACAGCGATGGACAGACGTGGAGCTGGGAGATACAGATGCCCAGCGTGGATTGACTTTGCAAACAGCTCTGCCTGCAAGTGTAAGCATGTACAGAGTGGGCAGCTCTGTGGAGTGGGCTGGCTTCCTCCCGGGTTGCAGTGAAATCTCATCACGCAGAGATTCCTTTCTTTTGGAATTAACATTTTTATTGGCTTTCCCCTGCAAGCCCCTCCCGAGTCCCGGGGCACAAAAGCACCTAGGGCAGGCGCTGGCGCTTTTCAGGCAGACAATACCCTGTGTCAATTTTCAGGCCAGAAATTTACACAATAAAGCAGGGCCCTGGTCAGGAGCCTGCCTGCTGGTCCGGCCTCTGCAGAGCTGACACCGGCAAAACTGAGAAGAGAAAGCAAAAGAGCTGCTCTTCTCGCAGCTGAGAGTGCCTTCATCCTTCAAAGGAAGGAAGGAGCAAACACCAGACCGACATGAGCACTCCAGAGCACCCTCTGCATCCCAGCTGCAGGCAGACAACCCCAGCGTCACTGTGGGTCTGTGGGAACCACGAACCTGATGCAGTCAAGATCTGGATTCTCTGACAGAACTGTCAGGAGACAAGGAAAACCCTTTTAAAGTGCTGCTTCTATTCATTAAAGTCTATTTACACCTCCTGACAGTGGTTTGCTTGCTTGGTGTCCCTAAAAGAGACACCTGCAGTACAGATCACTTGCTCCTGTAGTCCAGCAGCACCCTGGGTTTGCTTTACTCCCATGTATTGCATGAAACCTTTCAGGATGGGGGGAGCATGAGCATTATTCTAGAACACTTCTGAAGCTGACAACCACGTTGCTGTTTTTAAATGTTTAAATGGACTAAGCAATGGTGTTTCACCAAAACTTGTGCTCTCTGCACTGGAATTTCCTGCATTCTATTTCAGAGTGGCTTCTGTCACAGACAGAGCAGTCTGGGAACCGCCTGTGCTACTCCTGGGCACTGATGAGGCCGCACCTCGAATACTGGGGAGAGTTTTGAGCCTCTCACTCCAAGAAGGACATTGAGGGGCTGAAGAGTGCCCAGAGAAGGGCAATAAAGCTGGCAATGGGTCTGGAAAACAGGGCTGGGGAGGAGCAGCTGAGGGAGCTGGGGGTGTGCAGGGCGGAGCAGAGGAGGCTGAGGGCAGAGCTCATTGCTCTCTGCAGCTCCCTGAGAGCAGGCTGCAGGCAGCTGGGGGTTGGGCTCTGCTCCCTGGGATCAGGTGACTGAAGGAGAGGAAATGTCCTGGAATTGTGCCAGGGGAGGGTTAGGTTGGAGATGAGGAAAAATTATTTGCTGTGAATTGAGTGGTCAGGGATTGGCACAGGCTGCCCAGGGAGGTGGTGGAGTGCCCATCCCTGGCAGTGCTCCAGAACTATGTGGCCATGGTACTTGGGGCCACGGTTTAATGGTCATGGTGGGGTTGGGTTGATAGTTGGACTGGATGACCTTAGAGGGCTTTGCCAACCAAATTCTACGAGTCCAAATGTTTTTGTTTGTTGGCTGCAATCATTTTATTAAGTCCTAATATGATTCCCTTCAGTGATGGCAATAAAAAAGCACCTACAGTCTAGCTCATTATATATTTTAAGGTGAAATTAAAGCAGGAAAGGAAAAAGAAACCAAACCAAGCAACTGATTTTACAGCCTTGATTACAATTACTTACATGACCAAACAAATTACACGACTGATTATTTAAATTAAATGGTTTGAAGCAGGCATTTCCCCAGGATGTGTGTCACATTTTGAGATGCAATTTCAAGCAGTGTTTCATGGAAACAATCTCATAACTGCCCCTGACAGCTCTATAAGAGTGGGAAGATAAAGTTTAATAGCAGATTGCTATGCTTGCCCTACTTCTAAACACATAGCCATTACTCTCCCACTGTTTTATTGGCTCATTATAAATCCTGTGCCTTTTAAAAGGCTAAAGGACTTGTTGCCTTTCAGGGCACTCCAGCAGGGTTTATCCAGCAAAGCCTACAACACCAGCTGCCTGCTTTGCCCTGCACTCACCCAAACACAGGTTACAACCAAATCTTTTCTGTGCACCAGTACACAAAGCAAGGCTGCCAGGAGGATGGAGACTTTCTTTTCACAGAGTCCCATGGAAAAGCCACGGGGTGATAGAGACAAGAGATTCCCATTGGACTCCAGAAGAAACTGTTTGCCCACGAGAGCAGGCAGACACTGGGATCCATCTCCCAAGGGCAGAAGTGGAGTCCCCTACACTGGGCAGCTTTTGGACTCGGGTTGCTGTGCCAGCTCGTTTCAGCTCACTCAGACTGGGTATTAAGAAAAACTTCTTCACAGAAATGGTCGTCGGGCACTGGAAGGAGCTGCCCAGGAAGGTGGTTGAGCTGCCATCCCTGGACACGTTTAAAAGCCATCTAGATCTGGTGCCTGGGTTGCAGTGTAGTGAGACTTGGTGGAGTGGGCGACATGCTGGACTTCCTCTTGGAGGTCCTTTCTGGCCTGGATGACTCTGTGATTCTGTGTGATTTCAACTCCACTATCACCTGGAAAGGTTGGACTAGATGGTCCTTGGGGTGCCTTTCAGGTTGGCATTCTGTGACTCTGTGACACCAGACTTGGCTGCAGAGAGCCTTCCCCTGCTTCCCTCAGCTGGCTGCTGGCGTCTGGCCACAGGATGAGGTGTATCAGGAAGAAGCCTGCTCCACCCTGTTCCTCGGGATTCAGCCCATCCGAAGGACTGGTTTGGCCGTGGCAGGCACACAGGCGAGGGCACAATTTTCCCTCACAAGGAGCAGATGGCAGCACAGCTCGGCAGTGAAACCACACACACAGAGCAGGGCTCTGCTGCAGTCACTGAGCTCTCTCCTCTCAGCATCAAGCTGTCTCCTCAGCACTGAGCTCTCCCTCAGCACTGAGCTCTCTCTCTCCTCAGCACTGAGCTCTCTCTCTCCTCAGCACTGAGCTCTCCCCGCTCTCTCTTTCTCTGTCCTCCAGCACTGAGCTCTCTCTCTGT